>JABWHU010000190.1:4884418-4913507 GCA_014189135.1 Dicerorhinus sumatrensis harrissoni
CAGGCATACCACCAGGGTATGGGCTAGCCCAGGCATACCACCAGGGTATGGGCTAGCTCATGGATGATGAGCTGGAACCCTGTCAGGAAGCACAGAAGCTGGGTCTCACCTCTCCCTCTGAAGCCACACAGCCTCTAAGGTGCAGCATCTCTCTGCCCAGCTTCTTCCACCTTCCAGCTCTTTCTCCCTGCTCATTGGCTTTCTCTGCTGTGCTTGGGTCGGCACCATGATGGCAGGGGAACAGAATGACAGCTATGATACATGGCCAGAGAAGTTCCAGAAGGAGAAGACAGAATAGGGCAAAAAATATATCTGAAGGGAAAATAGCTGAGAGGTTTCACAGCTGATGAAAGACATCAATCCACAGATTCAGGCATCCCAGGGACTCTATGAATTAAAACGTACCTGGAATTTGTTTTGATCAGGTGTGTTAAGATGAGAGACACAGAGACTACTGCCTAGAAAGAAGAATTTATTACTTAGAGTTCTCAAAGAGGAGGGGAGGGGGATGCATCATGCCATGCGGGGCCACATGGAGCTGCACCAGGGCTGGCAAGGAGGCAGAAGGAGGGAGGGGAAAGCATGGGCAAGAGCCTTTGTTACTATAGTGATGAGAAGTTGTTAAATGGGACGCCCCCTATTGGTTAGAAGGCAAAACACAGATGTTGGGGTTTGTGGAACATTTGTAACATGATCCTCACACATCTGTGAAAACACGGGGATGATGTGGATGGAAACAACTTGGGCCGTTAGTTAATGCATGATTTCAAGAATCCACATCATCAATTACAGAACATCAAGAATGATTACTACAGAGGAGAACATCTTAGAAGCAACCGGAGAGGCAGGGTAGAGTTGAAGAGACTGACAGTGAGACCTACAGCTGACTTCTCGACAGTGATGGGGAAGCAGCATGTGGTGGTCACGTCTTCAAGGTGTTGGAGGAAAACAGCTACCTAAAAAGGTATGTGCAATCAAAAATGTTTAAATAAAGACCTATGCTAGGGTTTTCTTTGGGGAATATATCTCTGAATGCATGTACTTGGTTATAGAGAAGACCCATCTTTAACTCCATGAGAAAAAGGCTTATTCATTTTCCAAAGTGGTGGCACCAAGTAACACCTCCAGCAAGGTGTGTGGGTGTTCTGCTTGCTTCTCATCCTCACCAACACCCGCGTTTTAATGTTTGCCAGTCTGGTGGATGAGAGGTGGCATCTAGTGTGGTTTTAATTTGCATCTTTGTTTTTATTTTTCCTATCAGGTCTCCTCTTCTATGAAGTTACAGCTGAGTCTTTTGCCTACTGGGCTGTTTCTTTTTCTTATTGGTTTTTAGGCTTTCTTCATTGTAGCAAACACATCTTCTATGTTCTGAGTTCTGATGCTTTGATATCTGGGCCCTTGCTGACCCTGGAGGGATGGCTGCTCCCAGGGTTAGCCAGTTCCTAGAGATAGCAAACAACTCACCTGTGTGTGAGCTTCTCAAATACAAACCAACCATGCAGAGCCTAAACTCTGACCACATCCCTTATCAGATTTTCACACTCAGGGCCACTGTCCCCTGCCCCAGTAACCCCAGGGCAGGTACCAGACAACTATACCCCAGAGCCTGCTGAAATTGTTCAAACTAGCCAACCTTCAGCCTGCTTACCCTGCCTTGCCTGTTTCTTCCCATGGAAACCACAATAAAGATTCTTGCCCATCTTTTCCCCTCAATCCCTCTCCCCCCTGATCAACCCTGGTGCTTCCCCATGTGCCCCCACGGCGTGGTGCCTCGCCTTGGGATCTGTGAGTAACAAACTGCCTTTTCAGTGGTATCCTCTCCTGATCTGTTGGCCTTGCCCTACTGGATAACAATAAAGCCCATATTAAAACATTCATTATCTTCATACTAATTCTTCGTCAGTTCTCTGGGCTGCAATATCTCCTCTCAAAAGTTTACCATTTGTCTTTTTGTGCTTTTTATGGTTCCTTTTGATCAACATAAGTTCTAAATATAATGCTATCATTTCAAATTTATGAGTTGTGCTAAAGGCCCTAACCAGGACAGTAAGGCAAGAAAAATAAGTTAAACGCATGAAGAGGGGAAAAGAAGACACAATGCAGTCATTATTCCCCAATTGCAGAGGCAGAGGGAGGATCATATGAAAAGTCACAGACAGCTCTCAAGCTTCTCTCGGGAAGTGACATGCCCTGCTTCTACTCACGCCATTGGCCAAAGCAAGTCACATGTTCGTGCCTAACACAATGTGATGGCACGGTCGCTCCCACAATGGGATCATGCCGTATCAGGCTCTATCGCAGCAGAAAGAAGTGAGAGAGAGTCTCCTGTTGGCTTTGAAGAAGTAAGCTGCCTTGTTGTGAGAGGAGGGCCCACCCGGCTAGGACCTGAGGGCAGCCTCTAGGAGCTGACAGCGAGAGGGACCCCCGGCTGACAGCCAGCGAGAAAACAGGGAAAACTCAGTCCTATGATTGCAAACAACTGAATTCTGTCAACCACCACTTGAGCTTGGAAGTCAATTCCTCCCCAGAGCCTCCAGGAGAGACCCACATCCCTGGTCCCTTGTGAGCAGAGAACCCAGCTAAGGTCGCCTGGTCTTCTGCCCTAAGAACTGTGAGCTAATAAATGGGTGTTGCTTTAAGCCACTCTGTTTGTGGACATTTGTTACACAGGGTAGATAAGTGATACAGATCTCTGTGGAGACTTGCAATCTTACCATGTGCCTGAAATATTTAGACACCTAAATATTTGGTGGAGAACACTTATGACCACCACAGACCCCTACCTCACACCTCACACAAAAATCGGTTCCAGTCAGTTTAACAATTCGATGTGAAAGCTAAAACTCTAAAATTTTTAGAGGACAATACAGAAGAACGTATTTGTAGCCTTGGGGCAGGGCTGTCTTAACAACACACAAAAAGTACAAACATAAAAGAAAAGATTGATGAATTTCTTTTTAGGCAAGCGAAAAGAAAGATATTTGACACGAATAGACTTGCCAGTAAAGACAATCCCAAAGGATGTATTTCAGGCCAAAGAGAAAAAATCGCAGAAGGAAGATGCAAGAAAAAATTGTGAGCAAAGGGCGTGGGGAATATCTGGGTAATTGTAAACAAACATTGACTGTATAAAATAAGAAAAATAATGTCTAAATTGAGGAAGTTAAAATTAGAAATGAAATATATGACACAATTGCATATAAGACAGACGAGAAGGGACATATTCTAAGATCTTGTATCATTTGGAAGGAGCATAAAATATTGATTAACCTAGAAATTTAAAAGTTGAATACGCCTGGTAAAAGTCCCTAGGGTCACCACGAAAGGAATAGCAATGGAATATATGAGTTCCAGAGTAGCAGAGGAGGAGAGAATAAAGGAGAAGAAGAATAAACAACTAAAAGAAGCTACAAAAAGGGAGAAAAGACCAGCCACGTGGCAAGCTCAAAATAAAGGGCAGAGATAAATCCCACCACCCCAAGGTTATGCTGAACACAGTGACTGTTCTGAACTTGACCTTGAGAGGACCCCATGCTGAACCTTATTCAGCGCTCACAGGCTGTCGCCTCCTCGACCTGTGGGTTTCGGCTTTAATTCCACCTTCTCCGAGAGGCCTTCACTGGCCCCCAATCCGGGGTCCGTCTCCAAGCTCCCCATTCTTCACTGCTGAGGTCTCGTTTGGTAAGGACGGTCCATCCTCATCATTCATGGATTCCATATTTGCGAATTTGCCTACTCGCTAAAGTTTCTGTGTGTCCCCAAAACCAATCCTCGAGGCACTTTCACAGTCGCTTGCAGACACGTGCAGAGCTGTAAACACACGTCCTTTCCGTGGTCTATTTCACGCCCTGAGTCTGCATTTCCGCGCTTTCTGTTGGTGATTCTGCTATTTAAAATAGCCCCACTCTTGTGCTCCGGAACATTAGATGGCACCTCAGCACTAAGCCCGCCTGGCCCCTATCTGACCTTGATGGAGCCTGACGCAACTCCCTGGCTCCTTCCACACCGTTGGTCTGAGAGCAGCCACCTCAACGAAGTCACTGCCCCTGGAAGAAGCTCCTTTTCTTGTCAAGCCAGTGGGTTTGGACACCAGACGGTCACGGTCCTGTGTCCCCCAGACCTTGGGGGCTGGTCCTGATGTCACACACTGATCCCTTTCTCAGGATGTGCGTGTGACCCCAGGGCCATGCTCAGCCAGGCTGCTCGCGTCAATCAACTTGCAGAACGGTACAAAGACTTCGTGAGACGAGAGTCACCACTGAAGTTTGGAAATCTGGCCATCACCTGTGGGGACACCTGCCAAGAGGGATTTTGCTCTCCCTCCTCCCTCCCCCGCCCGCCTGAGCCCCTCACCTCATTTCCGACACTTCTCACCCAGGTCATCTGAAATTACACATCAGCGAGGCTAAGCCTGGACGGCGCGTCTAATGTTTCCGAGTAAATCGGTCACTGAGGTGGTTTTCAGTGGCTGTGAGTGCAGGACAATGGGGGTTCCCCAGCCAAGGCACGTTGCATAAGGCCCGCAGGATGGTTTTCCATCCATCCCTTGGTCACAAGGGAAAGTCTATGAGGCCCGGGGTGCTTCCGGCTCCTAAAATCTCTTTGTGTTCTTTTTTTCATTTTTTGTTTTGTTTTGTATTTTGAGATTCACTTCACGAGCAAGAGGGGGGCTAGGAGGGGAAGCAAAGGAAACCAGGGATTAAGATAACCCTCGCAAGGGCAGCCCATCTCTCCCACGATATTTCCTGTTGAGCAAACGTCTGTGTTCTGACACAGCCCTGGGTGGCTCTTCCTGAAAGTGCATCAGCCCCAAACCCCCCGAAGCTCACGGCCCACCTGGGCGCTGGGACTGAGGGAGAATGGTCAGGAGGCCACGGGGTCAGCGTGAGTCTGGCGCTTCCGAACACCCATGGCCAGCAGGTGGAGTGGGAGGCGCCAACAGCAGGCAGAGAAAGGGTAGCGCAGTGGCCCCCAGTTCTCAGCCACCTCTCAGAGGACACGGATGAGGATAGACGAAGGCGCGGACCCGCGGGTCCCAGCGGAGAGATGGCAGGACCAGGGGGAGTGTTTCCCGATCCGCTGAGACCCGGTCCATTTGGCACCGCCCGCACCACACTGAGAGCCACCAACTTGGGCTGGACCTCAGTCCCCTCGTCCTTTGATGGGCTTGTCAAGAGACGCCATGCCACAAAGCCACACGCAGGTCACCGCCATTGCTTTTTAAATGATTGCCAACCACGTCCGAGTCTTCTTCCTTCATACGACCTTACAACCCGGGCACCTGGTGGGTGGGTCTCTCCCCCTCCCATCCTCTTGGCACGCCCTTGCCACATTCCTCTTCCCAAAACACCATGCGTGCGAACCAACACACACACATTCACTCTTACACACTCACACCCACACGCTCACACACTCCAAACTCTTCAAGTATAACCCTGAGCACCTTCCATTGCATCAGGTCCCGTGCAAAGCCCCTTCCTCGTATCATTGTACTGAATCTTCCCGACAGTCTTCCTTGGCACTGCTCTCCCCATTCCGCAGAAGAGAAAACTGAGGCTTGGAGCGATTGAGTAACTTCTCAAGGACTCCACAGCTGGTAAGTGGCAGGACTGCCCTAATCGGTGAAGGCAGGGGGGAACGCAGCTCTGTCTCCCTCGGGCCCACAGGATCCAGCCCCGACCTCTTTGCCTGGCCTTTGAGGTCCCCCCACCATCTGGCCGTTTTTTATCTTATCCCTTTTTATGCAACTTCACTCACACAAACCAGGCTGCTCTCCCTCCTCCCCAGACATACCCCCTTTGCTCACACAGTCGCCCGCCTGGAATGCCTCTCCGCCTTGTAGCCAGTTTCCAAGATGGTGCCCAACAATCCTCCCCTCCTTGTACTCACGCCCTGTCTAGCCGCCTCCACTCTCAATAGGACCAACCCGTGAACCAACAGGATTTTGCAGAAATGATGATGATTTCCTAGGCTGGGTCATAACGGACTCTGTGGCTTCCTCTTGGTTCCCTCACCCTGGGGGAAGCCAGCTTCCATTGTGAGGACACTCCAGAAGCCTATGGAGAAGTCCAGGTGATGAGGCACTGAGGCTTCCCACCAACAGCCAGCACCAGCTCCCCAAACGTATGAGGAGTTGCCTTGGAGTGAATCCTCCAGCCCCGGTAGAGTCTTCAGATGAGGCAGCGCCAGGCAACATCTTGATTACAGTCTCATGAGAGACCCCCAGTCAGAACCACCCAGCGAAGCCCCTCCCAGATTCCTGGCCCACAGGAACTGTGAGATAATAAATGTTCATTGCTGTTTATGCTGTTAGGTTTCAGGGAAATTGTCGTGCAGTGAGAGATAACTGCTCGTCTGTTTTTCCGAGTCCTTTTCTTCCATAGAAGCTTCGGTCAAGCCTACCCTCATTCCCATTCCCAGGAAGCCTGCCCTGGCATTCCAGCCATGGATTTTACACTCCCCTGTGCCCCACCCGGTAAACCTTGACCTACTCTGATGTGATGTCCATCCTAGGGCCCCCCACAGCCAGGCAGGAGCCCGGAGGATAAGACCCTGCTTGCTCCCTGGTACCCCTGAGCCTGGGCCATCAGTACAGGTGTGGGGATGATGTTAATGAGAAAGTATTCCAGCTGTCGAGAGAAATTCCAGAAAGCAGAGTAGAATCCTGATTCACCCGCAGGAGGGGACTAACTTTGAGCAGCTCCTCTGTCTGAAAAGAATGCCAGTCCACCCTGATCAGGCCCTTGCTGGATGGAGGCAGGTCCACACACAGACCGCTGGTGGCAGCTCTTGGAGGAAGCGCCATTATCATCCCCACCGTGCAGACGACGACAGCTCAGATTGTAAAGGCGAAGTAATTGCCCAGGTCATGCAGCTCGGGCATGTCTGAGCCAGGCCCCCTGTCCCCCTGGCTCTGCTTGCCCCTCTCTCGGGTTCTGCCAGCGCTGCCTCCTCCTCAATGCCCCGATGCCCCAAAGGCCTTCACTCCAGGCACATGCTCGACCCACGCTCCCGGTCCCCATCGGGCCTCTGAGGTCACCAGCCCAAAGCCAGGAAAAGATGCAGGTGCATTGAAACAAGCTCACACAGGGACACGTAGGGAACAAGGGCCGCGTCCTCCAGCCTCCACCCTGGAACCTAAACCAGCGGGAAGGCTAAGGGAGGAGGAAGCAGGGCAGAGTTGAGAAAGTGATGCCCACCCAGACTCTACCCTTCCCCATGAACTCATCCATTCACTCACGGTTCATATGCACGTGCTTCCCGAGTGCCAGGCACAGCTCAGCCGGCGGGGAACGAGACGAGCCTGCAGGGGCTTACAGTCCCGCTGGGAGAGGCTTGGAGCTAATCAAGCCCCAGCTCTCCCATCCACTTGCCAGATGCCCTCGAGCGGGTCCTCAGCCTCTCTTGGGCCTCAGTTTCCTCCTCTGAAGTGGGGGTGATCTTGTGCACCAAGAGATGTTTGCCGATGTCTGAAGACGTTTCTGGGTGTCACCTCAAGTTGGGGGTTGGTAACTGGCATCCAGCGGGTGGAGGCCAGGGATGCCGCCCAACATCCTATACACACCGGGTGGCCCCCACAGAGAACAATTCGCCCAGAATGTCGACAGTGCCCCAGTGGAGAAGCCCTGATATCGAGGATCTGGTGAGACTGCCCACGGGACGCCCCAGCTCTGAGCCCGGCACGTGGACAGCCTGTGACAAGGATGGGTCCCCTTCCCTTCCCCTTCCTGGGGCTCCGGCTGCAACCAGGGGTCCCGCGCCCTCGGGGTCCCTGGCAGTTGGCCTAGCTGATGTGTTCACAGCCTCCTACCTGTCGCCCAGGAGCCGGGAGAGGGACGTGTCACCACTGGACCCACAACCAGTTCACGGAGCACGAGGGAACCAGCCAGATCCTCTTCTCACCTCTGCTGGCCCGGGGTTCAAGGAGTCGGGCCTCCTCTCAGCCAGCTCGTGCCAAGGTCGCATTCAGCCAGCGTTTGCCGGGCCGCCCTCCTCTGTCCCTGGCACCCACGGCTCCCTGTCCTTCCCATCTGACCAGCAGGGTCTTCCCTCGGGAGCTGGGGGGCCCAAGGCAAGTGTCCTCCCTTGCAGGTCATGGTTCCCCACACGCCAGGAATTATGACAATTCTAGCCATGACACCATCGCTGGACGTGTTTGGGGTGGGGAAGGAAGCTACGAGGACACCCATGAGGAAGGCCCCAGCTCAAATCCAGAAGCCCCCAGCTCAGGTCCTGTGTGCGATCCTAACCTTGGAAAAAACAGAACGAGAATGATAACCCTGCTTTTTCTGCTGAGAATTCACCATGAGCTTCAGACACGGCGGCCTCTGCAGGACTGCTGCCCACTGACCTGAGGCCAAGGGCCTGCTCCGGCCTCTTGTCCCCCTGCCCCCGACCTGAAGACGGAACTCTGCACACAGGCCGGCCTCTGCTGGAGGGCCCTTGTCACCGCCATCCCCTGTGACGGACAGAAGTCTCGGCCTACACAAGACCCTGCACCACGGAAGTGGGATCTTTATGGGCAACAAAGCCTCTCAGTTGCAGAGGGTCTTGGCCAGGCCCCGGCACAGCCAGCCTTCCTGGGCCCCACATCACCCTGGGCTAATTTCACCTGGAGCACAGGGGTTGGCCGAGCTGACCCGTGTTCCATGCCCTTTTTGTGACCAGCAGTTTCCCAAGTCTCCAGGCCCAGCCCTCTAGATCCTGACCCAAGGACCTGGACAGCCCAGAAAATACACACCATTCAAGCCTCGAATGGGCCTGGGCACTCAGCCTTGACCCTGATCCTCATGGTCCACTGGGTTTTGTTATAATTGATGATATCCACTAGGTAGATGACTCCAAGTTCATCTATTCACACTATAAACATTTACTGAGCTCCTACTGTGTACCAACACCGTGCACAGGGATGATTCCCGTATTGCTCAGGGGCCTGGCAAGTCCATCCATCCATCACCTCGAGGAGCATTGCAGGAATGGATGCCGTATTCAAAAGACTCACACGCGGCTCATTCTCACACACAGGTGCCTCTTTGTGAAGCCTCCTGGGTGTATGAGGCCACGCTTTGTGGGAAGAGACACAAAAACGTGAGAAATCCTTGACCCGGAGGAGCTTACTCTCCAGGAGTGGGCCAGCACCCTTACCCTGAAATAACCGCACGTCACCAATCACTGGAGAAACCATCTCCAGGCTCCGCTTGGGTGCAGATCCAACGAGGGAAGAGCTGATCTGGGAAAGCAACACGGTGTCCAGGGGAACCAGGCAGTCCTGGTTCTATTCCCACCACTCGTTAGCCTTAGACAATAACTTAATCCCTGTTAAACTCAGTTTCTCCACCTGAGAAATGGGGCCTGTGTTGGGGGTGAAGGGCATTGGTAGAGTACGAGAAAATGCCTGTGTTTGGGCCAGGTGGCTGAGCTTGCCAAGCTGATGGGAAAGGTGCCCCCCGGTCAGACACAGGGAGGAGGACGGAGATGCTGTGGGGCCCACGGAGGCAGCAGCTGCCCCGAGCTGGAAAGGAAGGCAGGGCCGCCTCTCATAGCTCAGTCTTCTGAGCAGTAGGCTGGAGTCCAGCCTTGAGGTCCCCTGGACGAGGCCACCCACTGGTCCGGGGGGCAAACAGGCCGGACAAAGGTTGGCATCAGCACTGCCAGCCCCAAGGTGGTCCAGGGGCTTCGCATCTGATGCACATGCTTGGTGGAGCAGCCTCGGCCAGCAGCCGCACAGGTGGACAAAGGTAAGCATGGCAGGCAAGGCCTGGCCAGCTGCCGAGTGGCCACGTGGAGTGGGCACGGGGGCCCCAAGGACCAAGGTCAGCTCGTGCAAAAGTCAACTCAAAATGGATCATAGACTAAATGCAAAACCCACAACTACAGAACAGCTAGAAGAAAACAGAAGAAACTCTGCAGCTTTGGGTTAGAGGAAGAGTTCTCAGAAGGGACTCAAAAAGCACCAACGTAATTAAAAATTATACATTGGACCTTGTCAAAATGAAAAACTTCTGCTTCTCAAAAGACACTGTTAATAAAATGAAAAGACGGGCCACAGACTGGGAGAAAATATTTGCAGAATACACATCTGATAAAGGTCTTATGTCCAGAATATAGAAAGAACTGTTACGACTCAATAATAAGACAGAACAACCCAATTTTTTAAAGGAGCAAAATTTGAACAGATGCTTCACCAAAGAAGAAAACCAGGCAGCAGATAAGCAAGTGGATAACACATGAAACGATGCTCAACATCATTAGATAGCACTACACCCTTACAAAAATGGCTAAAATTCTAAACTGACAATACCAAGTGCTGACAAAGTTGCAGAGCAACTGGAACACTCACGCGTTGCTGGTGGGAAGGCCAGATGGTGCAGCCACATTGGAAAAGAGTTTGGCAGTTTCTTATGGAGTTAAATATACATGTAACATACAATCCCGCAATCCCACTTGTAGTAGGCACCCAAGTGAAATGAAAACATGTCCACACAAAGACGTGGATCCAAATGTTCATAGCAGCTTTGCACACAGTAGCCACAGATGGAAACAACTCAAGTGTCCACTACCCAGTGGATGGAAAAGCAAATTGCAGTCTATTCATACAACTCAGTATTCACTCAATATTCATGTCACATTTAGCAATAAAAAGGAGCCGGCTGCAGACACACGGGCCTCGGTGGATGAGTCTCAGATGCATGATACTCAGCGACAGGAGCCAGACACAAAAGGCTGCAAACTGCGTGATGCCACTTATGTGACATTTTGGAAAAGGAAAAACCGTAGGGACAGAAAACAGATACCTTGACTGTGGTGGTGGTTGCACAACTGTATACTTTCATCAAAAGGCATCAACTACAAAAACGGTGACTTTTCTCACATGTTAATTACAGCTCAGTAACCCTCCCCCAGAAAATCATCATCCTCGTCGCTGAAAGTAATGAACTTGGAGGAAGAGGCCGAGCACGTCCTACGCAGCAGATTGGTGCTGAATGACGGACGTGCGGCATTCCCCGCGCTCAGCTCTCCAGTGTCCTGCGTTCACTCCATTTTACAGACGAGGCAAACTGAGGCCTGGAGAATGAAGTCACCGGCATCACCACGCAGGGATGGGTCCACACCTCAGCGTCCACAGCCCAGACCACTCAGGCTGACCTGAGGGAGACCTCAGGGATTCCCAAACCAGCTGCAACCTTCACCCACTTTCCAGAGGGAGGGACAAGGCCTCAGGAGAACAGCCCAAGCTCCCAAGAAGAGGAATGGAGGTCTCATTGGTCAACAACACTCACGCCTCCAGCAGCAAACTTGAGAATAGAGAGGGCCCCAGGGTGAGAGCAGGAGGGATGGCTGGGGGCGGCAGACGCACTGCGCCGGCCCTGCCCTCGGGAGGCTCACGGCTGCATCTGGCCCAAGGTCACCTCCTAGACCAGGGCATGTGGCTGCCCAGACAGGCCTCCACGTGCCTCCTGAGAGCCACCCGTGGGGGCCCAGCGGTGATGGAGCCCAGTTCTCCCTCTCCACGCGGGGCTGGAGTTTAGAGGAGGAAGGGAGGTGACCTATGACCACATCTCAGGCCTGTCCAGGAGGGATTCCAGCCCCAGGGAGAGGGCGGGAGAGGGGGATGCTGCATCTCCGAGCTGGAGAATCCGCAGCGTGGCCGAGGGGTCAGCAGGACGGGGCTAACGTTGGGGAGTGGGCTGGCTGAGGGATGCTTGCTCCCCCCGAGTTCTGATCAGCAGTTCTGGGAGTCAGGAAACTCAGGCGCTTGGCAGTTGTGCCCTGAGTGTCCCACGCAGGGTTCAAAGCTTCAGGAGCAGCACGTGCAGAACGCCCCACCTAGAGGCAGGAATGCCGCCTGGGTCCCGGCCGCTGCCCAGCAGGTCGGGAGTCCTGGGGAGACGAGCTGCTCCTTCCCTCCTCTCAGTGACCTCCACCCAGACTCCCCATCCTGGCGCTGCCACCTACAGGCAAGTCTCCCAAGCGCTCTGTGCCTCGGTTTCCTCCTCTGGATGGCAAGGATTGAAATCCTGTCTACACTTCAGTCTCTCAGAGCAGCCTAATGGCGATGATGTCTGCAAAGTATGGCCTGGCACTCGGCGAGCACACCTGTCTCCAGAGCCCACCGCCTGGACTTCTGGTGGCTCTGGGACATTGTCTCCCGTAGAAGGCTGGGCAGCGGTGCCAAGATGTCCCAGTCTGGGAACCTTTCTGAGCCACCCCTGGCGGCTGGGACAGTGCTGGGGGCCGCGTCCAGCTCAGGCTGTGGGCCCCGCTGGCCTGGACAACCTTTGCCCCCACTGCTTGCAGGGTCAGGGCCTTGGACAAGGCCTGGCCTAGACACACAGCCACCCCTGAGGGAAGGAGCGTCTGGGTGGGAGAGGCAGGGGGATGGCCTCCTGGGCCTCCATTTGGGAGCAGTGTGGTACTGAGCTGACTGTGAGGACAAGAACCTGCAGGGACATGGACCCCACGCTGGGCGGAAGGCCAGAGAAGGACATCAGACCCGCACTGATGTAAGCAGGGCGGCTCGTTTCACACTTGGATGGAAAGCTCCCGCAGGCAGGAATGTCGTCATTCATGATGCCTCCGCTCCCCTCCCGCAGCCTTTGAGCACCGAGCCCAGGGCGCGCGGGCAGGTGGTAGGCACGGTGACGAGGCCGTTGTGCTTCCAGAAGGAACACCGTAAGCCTCATTGACGGGTTGGACGGTACCTCTCTCACGGACCCCTCGGGAGCGCCCTCTAAAGTCGGGAGCCCACAGGGAAGGGAACTGAGGCTTAGGGAGGTCACGTCCCCTCTCGAGGTCACACAGCCAGGAAACGGCCGAGCCGGAAACAGAACCCAAGATTCTCACTCCGGGGCCCCATCTTTTCCCCAAACCTCACCCCTGCTCAGATGTCGGGGTGGGTCCACTCGCTCAGGAAGCCCCCATCGCCACCCAGCACGGCCCCCAGATCAGGAGGCGAGTCCTGGATGAAAGGCAAGTCCTATCAGCTTGAATTAAGACTTTTGTGGGCCTCAGGGACATTTGCTTTCAAGGGTTCCTTCATCCATAAAATAATAATAATTTATATTTATAACTGCATTGGAATGAAAACACATTAATGGTATATATTGTGGTACTTTCCTGGGGCTGCTGTAAGGAATTACCACAAACCAGAAATTCATTGTCTCCCAGTTCTGGAGACAAGAAGTCTGAAATCAAGATGTCTGCGGGGCTGTGCTTCCTCCGGAGGCTCCAGAGGAGGGTCCTTCCCGCCTCCTCCAGCTTCTGGGGCTCCAGGCGTCCCTGGGCTGTGGCCGCGTCCCTCCTGGCTCTGCCTCTGTGGTCACACGGCCTTCTTAGATGGACATCAGTCACTGGACGAGGGCCCACCCCACTCCAGTCTAACCTCATCTTCACTAATGACCTCTGCAAAAGTCCTTGTTTCCAAATAATGTCACCTTCTGAGGTTCCAGTGGACATGAGTTTTGCACGTGTATTCAACCCACTACGTGTATTAAAACATTTTCTTCAACCCCAGAGTTCATTTTTTCATTCTGATTTTAAAAGAAATAAAACATTTTCATGGGCCCAGGGCCCTGAAAGAGGTCACCCTACTATCTGCCCGCCCCAAGTCCCCGGCACAGTCCCCATGCGCACAGTAGGTCCCGTACAAGCCCTCCACAAGGCCACCCGGTCTCAGCAGCTGGGGAGGGGTCAGGCCCAGTCCCGTGCCCTCCGTCCCACTGGCTGTTCACTGATCCCCTCTCCTGGGCGCTGGGCGGATGATATCCTCCGCTGTAATCTGTTCCGTCCCGGGGCGCCTTCCCACTGGCCGCCCTGCACAAACAGCCTCGCTCAGGCCGCCACCCGCCCGGCTCCAGGCTCCTGATATGAATGCTGAGGTTAAATTCCCTTGACACCACTTTAATTTTTCAAATAGCAATCCAGTTACCAAGCGCGTTGGCACCTGGGCCCGGTTCCACCATGACTTGGCAGGGCCCGCGAGAGCCGCTGGCAGTGATGGATGTGGGGCCCCTCGGCACACCCCGCCCCCCCGGGCCCGCCCCGGTCCGCCCGGCCACCCGCGCCAGCCCGGTGACCGCACGCGGCCAGCCCCCAGCAGCTGCGAGGCCTGAGTGCCAAGAGGCAGAGCGAGTTGCTCCTGGTGTCAGGATCTGGCTGGGCAGGCTCCCTGGCCCAGACTTCGGGAGGCCTTGTGTGGGGTGTCTCCTCCGACGGGGGCTGGGCCGTGGGATGTGGTTTCCCACCCCCCTGGTCTCGCCCTCCCGCAGCCCCATTGCCAAGACAAAATCACTTAGGAAATGAAAAGTCACAAGTGATGCAGACTCTCAGAGCTGGAAGGAATTTAGCCATCAGAAGGTCCAACCCACTCGTGGCACAGCTGGGGAAACTGAGGCCAGAACCAGGAGGCCGCAGAGCCAGGACTAGAATGGGGATCTGGGCTCTGGAAGGGGACACGTACTCAGTGGGTCTCAGGAGGGTGGGAGCCACCAGGCTGGGGTCAGATCCCACCTCTGCCACTTGCTAACTCGGCAACTCTGGGCAACTCTGGGCCTCGGTCTTCCCACCCACAGAATGGGGGTGACGCAGCACCGGCTTCCCAGGGGCGCCGTCAGGATGACGGGAGCGGATCTGTGCGCAGGGAGAAGCCAGCCCCCAAGACTGGTTGGTGTCACCCTGTGTGAGATACTGAACCCCAGGATGGTAGGGGTCCCTGAGGAAGGTCAGTCAGACCCTGGCGGCAGGGAGAAAGAAAGGGCAGTGCCAGGCAGCTCTACCTGGTGAGACCAGCACCTGCGTTGTTCATGCACCAAGCAATTATTAAGTGCCGTCTGTATGCTAGCCGCTGTCTTAGTGGCTCCCCAGCCTCCCTGGAGCAACGGCAGTTCCCGGCTTCTAGGCTTTGGTGCCGGGACAAGATGGAGAGCCTAGAGCCCTCTGGACAGACCCAGAGAGGGGATGCGACCAGCTCAAGGACCCGGGGCCCGCCCAGTCACGTGCCCTTCTCAACACAGCACAGCCAGTCCATCCAGCTCCAAAGGGCACAATTCCCTCCCCTGCCTCCTACGACGCCTGGGGACCCCATCTCATCACCCCTCAATGTCCCCAGGGCTCTGTCCTCCAACAGAGGAGTCTCAGGTGAGCCAGGGGCCACCCAGGCCAGAGGGAAGGGGGCCTGGACGGGCAAGGGGACAGGGACACGGACGCCATCTAGACCAGCGCCAGATGATGCGGCAGCCCCTGGCCGTGTGTGGCCGTCGAACACTTGGCATGCAGCTGGTGAGACCGACAAAACGTGTTTTTAAAATATTTCACTTTGATTAATTTAAATTTAAAAAGTGCAGCAATGTGAAATGGGTTTCTGGGAACCCAACTTTATTGCTTTGGCAGGACCTTGACATTTAGCATCTGAACTGAGATGTGCTGTCAGTTTAAAAAGAACACACCGGATTTTGGAGAATTAACTTGCGTAGGAAAGAATGTGAAATATCTTGTTAATAACTTTGCTCTTGATTATAAGCTGAAATAATATTTTGGATAGACTGGGTTAAGTAAAATGTTATTAAAATGTATTTCACCTGCTTGTTTTTCCCTTTTGAATGTGACTACCAAAAATGTTTAAATCACCCACGGGTTCATATGATACTTCTATTGGGTGGAGCTGGTTTAGAGAGGGGAGGAGGAAGCCCCCAGGCCCCCAGGTGCTGGCAGCAGGAGGCACGCAGCAGCTCCCTGGCTCAGCACAGTCTTTGCAGCCTTTGCTGGTCATTCCTTTTGAGGACACGCAAGAAGGTAGGAATATCAAACAATAGCAGACCCTCACCCAGCACCAGCCTCTGTGTAAAGTGCTGGCCAGCTCTCCTGAACGCCCCCAGCACCAGACAAGATAGGTCCCATTGCTCCTGTCTCAGGGCCCAAAGAGACTAAGTAACTTGCCCTGGGTCACACAGCAAGCAGTGGGGACCTCTAATCAACAGCCGTTGGGTAAGGAGAAGGCAGGGATGCTGACGGCGCCGCCTCCCCACCCTACTCCAGCCACTCAGCCACCCTCTGCCCTGGATTTTCTGGCCACTGTCTGTGCCTTGCTTGGTTCCCAAAACCAGCAGCAGATCCCAGCCCAGAGGAGTCTCCTGGGGCCGCTCTCTACAGAGCAGGGGAGCACAGGAGCAGGACAAGGGGGCCCCCAGCGTCCTTAGAGATGGGGAGAAAGTGAGGGGAGAGTGGGTGACAGGTGAGCTGGTGGGTGGGAAGGGGAAGGGGCGGGCAGTGGGCTCCAGAAGGAGCAGGAGCTCGGCCCGGCACAGGAAAGACGTGAGAGGGGCAGGAGGAGTGCAAGGACCCTGCCCACCCTCCCTCACTCAGCAAAGGATCCTTGAGTGCCTCGAGTGCCCCAAGCCCTGTGCTCACACGGGGGTGCCGCGGTGGGCGGGCATCCCCACCCCGATCCTGCAGAGCTGGCATCCAGCAGTGGGGACAGGTGCTTACCACCCTCACGTTTCGGGTGGAATGCCTGCAGAATCTGGGGTCTCGAAGGCCAAGGCTCAAATCCCCACTGAGATCCAGCCTTGACATTGGGCCACAGTGGGGTGCAGAAGGTCGGCATGGGGAGCGACCTCGAAGACTGCAGGGAACTCTGGGGGTGGTCTCCGCCGGAGGCGATTCAGGGGCCCCAGCAGTGTGGAGGCTCGAAGGCCAGCTCTGCTCTCTGCCCCCCCAAATCATCCAGAGCATCCCTCCCCTGCCCGTCTAGATCCTGATCATCTGCAGGCAGGGCTCTGTGGCCACCACTTCTGTACCCAAAGGTGTCTCGCACAGGGAGGTGACTGATTTGCCCCAGGTCACTGAGCCAGCAGGAGCAGATCAGGGAAGGGACCCAGGTGTTCTGGCTCCCTCTGCTCCGCCCCACCACGGGTACAGATAAGACTGAAGGAGAACTTCCACGGACGCCCAGAGACACGCCCAGCAGCGTTTCTGGGGTCACAGCCACAGGAACACGCTGTCACCGCATGGGGAGGCATGGGGAGAGCAACGGATGCTTCTTGGGGGATCCAAATGCCTCCTGCCCGGAGGACAGGGCACTGCCCTGCCGTCCGCCAACGCAGAGAGCCTGCTGCAGGGCGAGGGTTCGGGAATGTCTGCAGGATGCATAGCAGGGCAGTGAGTCAGCGGGAACCCAGAGGAGGCGGGCTCAGCGGGGCTGGAGGGCGGGGTGCGGGCGTGAGGTCAAACCCTCCATGCAGAACCCGGGTAAACAGCTGCCTGGAACCAGCCCTCGGGCGTCCTCATCCTCAGCCCAGTCAATACCGTCCGAGCAGGACACAGAGGGGGACGCGCACATGCCAGGAGGGAAGACACTCGCCCAAGGTCCCTCGGGGAATCGGGGTGGGACTCTGGGCTCCCTGCACAGTGCTCTCTCTCCGTCGCCAAGCGCCACCAGGGCATGGCCATCCTTGTGTGTAAACTGAACTTTGCACGTTAAACAGCATTTTAACTGCCCGGGAGGGCTGGCTGCTCGGAGCCGGTGTCAGACCACGGGACAAGGCTGGCCAGGCGTGGGGGCAGGTAAACCTGGTTCAACACCCGGCTCCACCTCAAACCGGCCTTGTGACCCGGGGCAGCCACTTACGTGTCTGAGCCTCAGTTTCCCCATTTGGAAAAAGGAACAGTAATTCCTACCTCCCGAGCACGTGTTTGGACCAAATGAGATAAGAATAAAAGCACCCACTGTGTGCCAGGCAACGAGTAGGGGCTTTGCACAGCTTCTCTGATTTCACATCCTCCTGATGGATGCAGAAATGGCACACGGAGAGGCCAGCTGGCCCGGGGCCAGGCCCCAAGGAAGGGATGCAGCCAGAGCCCACAGGCTGACCGCGTCAGGCATGCAGACCCCCGGCCGCCTGCAGGCCCCTCAGGGCCCGGGGGACTGGGAGAGTAACTGTGCGGGGAGGGAGGGCCCCACCCCGCGTCCCGCATCCCAGGGCTCGTGGAGTTGCGGGAAGGACAGCTATAGCCCGGGACCCACTTTCCAAACGGGAGGCAGGTGCTGTGTGGAGCCTGCAGCTTCCAGAGTCAGGAAGACAGGGGTTCAAATCCCAGCGGCAGCCCCCACTGGGCAAGTCCCTTCACCTCTCCCGGCCTCGGTTTCCCCATCAGTAAAGCGGGGGATGCTGTCCCCATCACAGGGTTATGGGGAGGCTCCCAGAGAGCTGATACACGCCTGGCACATTCGAGGCACTCAAGAGCGACCGCTGGTATAGTTATGGCGACAACAGGTGTGACCACACCAAAGGTGGTTGTGATTATAGGACTTTCGTATGTGAGCAACGCACACACACACTTGCCCGCCTGCATGCCCATGAACAGATTCACACGCGTGCACACACTGGCACATAAACACACACACCTGGGCGCCTGTGGTCTGAATCTGGAGTTTCACTTTTCACATGTGTCACTGTGGGGCCGCGTGGAGCCCCTGGGGGCCGTGGGAGGAGGAGGCCGAGGCATTCAGGGCAGACAGGTGAGCTCAAGATGCCCAAATTCACACGAGACCAGGGGTCTGAACCCTGCTTGAGGACGGCCAAGGACGGTCTCTCCTCCCCTGACCTGCCAGTGAGAAGATTGGTCCCAAAGAGGATCCTTGGGGACAGGAAGAACCGCCACCCGCCACTGAGCAGGAGGAATGGCTGCTCTGGAATGAACGGGCAGTGTCCAGGGACCACTGTCTTGGAGATCCCTTTGCCCTGGCAGGGCTCTGAAAGGGGCCCAGGATGATTCCTCTAAACTCACCTCTAATTTGCATGGTGAACTCCTACTTACTCCACAAAGCCTCAAAGCCACCTCCTCCTGGGAGCCTGCCCTGATCTCCTGCCTTCACCTTGAGCCCAGGCAGAATCAGGGGCTGCATCCTCTGGTGTCCTGGGCACTTTGCACTTAACCCTGAGTTCTCCTGCCACTTGGGATCATCCTCTCCTTTAACAATCCAGGGAATGTTCCGGCTGCGCTCTGAGCACTGCCAGCCATCCTTGCCCTTCCCGGGGTCTCTGGGGATTCAGTTGAGCCGGATGGGTGGGGACTTACCTCCTACCAGCTGCCTCTCGGCGCCTGCCGCGGCCACGCCTGTCTCTGCCGCCCTGCCCCACCTGGACGAATGACAAGGGCAGGAAGCAGACACACCCGGAGCAGGGACACAGAGAGAAGCTGTGGGGGGCGGCGGCTGGGAAAGACCAGGGCACGGGGACCTGAGACACAGACGTCCCCGAACGCCCCCGAGGAGGATAGAGATGTGACTGTGAGGCCAAGGGGCCGGTGGAAATGGCCGAGGCCAGCACAGGAGTCCCCCCAGTTTGTGGAGCAGGCGAGGGCGGCAGATCCGGGGGACCTGGCTGGTGAGGAAGGAGGGGGACACGGGGTGTCTGGGGCAGGGAGGGCTCTGGGGACCCCAGCCGCACCTCCAGTGCCATCTGGGGAGACAGGCAAGGGCCACACGACTCGCCAAGGGCTCTTCCTGGTTTTGTTCCCTCCACGGGAGAGGGGAGGCCACTGCCGGCATCCGGGACCGGCCGCCACGCCTCGGGGGAGACGCTGCTGGAAGTCCAGCGCGCCACTCCTCGGGAGACGTGCTGGACCCGAGACGGGCGAGACCAGGAGACGGGGTGGGGCTGCCCATCAGCTCAAGGACGGGGCAGAGGCTGGCGCCGGGGGGGGCCGAGCCCCTGGCCTCGCGGAGAGAAGGCCCCACAGCCCTGGATGGGCCACTTCACCTGTCCAGGCCTCCGTCTGCCCAGCTACCAAGCAGTGAGAATAACAGACCCTCCTGCCCATCCAGTGCTCCTTCAGGGTCACGATGATAAGCGTACAGTAACCCTGAGCTGGCTAAAGCCCCACACGGTCACGTGAGGCCTGCCGACCACGGCTAACGTCCCCGTCACTCACTACTGGGCTCCCCGGGGCGGCCAGCTCTGAGACCTTCATGTACACCTCATCCAACCCTGCCAGGCTCCACTGTGACTCGCCCAACAGACGAGGAAACTGAGGCAGAGGTAGGTGGGTAAGTTATCATCCACACAGAGCCAACAAGCAGCCGACGGAGACGGGAACCTCGAGTCGGCTCCAGCAGCCCCGCCCGGCCTGTGGGACAGGTCTTGCTCCAGGCACGGGGTCTGCCCCCGAGGGGCCGCAGAGGGCATCCAGCACCGGGCTGAAGGCACGAGGCAGGGACTCTGGGAGCAGCTGAAGGGTCAGTGAGGGAGGGGAGAGGCCACGACCCACAGAATTTGAGAAATCCTCCGTTGTTAGCATTAGCCCTCCACTTTCCGCGTGGGACTCACTTCCCCAGAGAGGGCTTGTGACCCTGCGCACACAGAGGCCGTGGGGGCCGCATCCAGCTCCCCCCGGCCCACTGAGAGCCGCTGTGGAGGCCTTCCTTCCAGACACGTTTGATGGCAGTGTCTCCTTTCCCACATCCTGACACCTTCCCGCCAAGGGGCGTGTTACAGGCTGAATTGTGTCCCCCCAAAATTCCCGTGTTGAGATTCTAACCCTCAGCACTTCAGATGTGACTGTATTTGGAGATGGGGCCTTTAAAGAGGAAATTAAGGTAAGATGAGGTCACTAGGATGGGCCCTAACCGCATAGGACTGGGGTCCTTATAAGAGGAGATCAGGACACAGACACGCACAGAGGGACGACCCTGTGAGGACACGGGGAGGAGACGGCCGTCTACACGCCAGGGAGAGAGGCTCAGGAGGAGCCAGCCCTGCCCACGCCTGGATCTCGGACGTCCAGCCTCCAGGATTTGAGATAGTAAATCCTGTTGTTTAAGCCCCTGAGTCTGTGGGACTTTGTTATGGCAGTCCCAGGAGCATGCGGCACCTGAGACCACGCGGCACGTGGTACACGAGGTGGACACCTCTTGGTGCTGCGGACCCGGCTGGAAGAGGCCTCCTGCGGGCAGCCCTCCAGCGGGCAGCCCATGCCGGGCCCACGAGGCACTGACTGAGGAACCAAGTCTCCACAGGGGACAGCCCCAGCATGATGCTCTGAACATGGGGCAGCCCGCCTCTCACCAGCCCCAGGAGCGGGCACCAGTGTCCCCCCGACAGATGAGGACACCAGGCCCGGGTGCCGAGCACACTTGCTCAAGGCTAACAAGTTGCAGAGGGATGCAATGCCAGCCCAGGTCCTTCCCCTCAGAACGCTGCCCCTGGCGAGACCCCCAGGCCTGCTCAGCTCCACTGCCCGCCCCCCGCCCTGCTTCTGGGCAGGGTCACGTCCCCAGGGGCTGAGGGCTCCGGTGAGGGCTTTGCCAATTTTGCCAGCTGTCCGTTCTGCTCATGGCTCTAGGGGCAGTGCCTGAGCCGTGGGAGGCGTTCAGAAAGTGTCAAATGAATGAATGAGTGAGTGTGTGGGTGAGGGAAGGAATGAATGAATGAATGGGAGGTGACCGAATAAACTAGTTCGATGGCTCCAGACTGGCCAGCTCAGCCCCTACAACCTCAGCCAGGTGTTGGGAGGCTCAGAGTCAGGGCCCGGAGGTCTCACTCTGTGTGTTGGAATCTTAGCTCCATGGCTGGGGGCCATGAGCTTGCACCAGCCTCCTAACGCCCCCACTCCTCCAGCCGCAGAACAAGGATAACGAGGGAGCTCCTGCAGCGGGCTGTGGTGGTAGTAAACGGGCAAGAACCGTGCTGGCACAGCCCACCACCTGCCACCCTCCCCACCTGGCTCTCTGGCCTTCAAAGCCAGTCTTTGTAATTCCTGCCCCTGGTACCTGACCTCCAGACTGTCTGCCCCAAGAAGCCCATGGTTAGTTCTTCCAGTCCCTTAGATGCACCTGAACTGTTCTCTCCATTTGCTTCAAGCTCATCCCTACACCATGCAGGCACTGTGGAGAGCCCGCCAAGTCCCCATGTTCTGGGAGACAGGAGTCTTTGCCAAATGCAGCAATTAGGATGAAATTGGACCACACGTAACTTTCCTATCATGTAAAAGAAATCCAAGGATAGGCAGTCCAAGGCTCCAAGGAGTCAGCAGGATTCCAGCCTCCTTCTAACTTACTGATTCACCACCCCCAGGGTATAGTTCACATCCTCAGAGTCTAAGATGGCTGCAGGAGCTCTGGCCCTCACATCCACATTCCAAGCAGCAGAATGGAGCAAGGAGGGTGTGCCTGCTCCCTTGAAGGATAGTTTTTGGAAGACTGGCTCTGCTTGGATCTCCTCGGCCAGAACTGAGTCACAAACTCAGTGGTAGATCATGGCAGTAGTGACCCCATATTCGTCCATGCTTCCCTGTATGCACGCCCCTCTATGCACAACAACTTGACTTTGTCCCTCTTCCCGCTAGAGGTGAAGTCTATTTCTCTACCCTTGACTCTGGGCGTGGTCCTGTGGCTTTCTTTGTCCAAAGAGACCAAGTGCAGGGCTGCAAGCAGGGGCTTGAAAAGTGCTTGTGTGTTCGAGCTTGCTCTCTTGGTGCTGGGAACCCTCTGCCCCATGCGAAGAAGCCCAGGCTAGACTTCTGTGGGATGAGAGAGCACGTGGAGAGAAGCATCAGCGGTCCCCAGCATTCCAACAGAGGCCCCTGACACGGGAGAGAGGTCATCGTAGATGCCCCAGCCCCACGCAGGCCAGCTCAGATCAGAAACATCACCAGCCAACCCACAGAATGGTGAGAAATCATCAATCCCTGCTGTCTCAAGCCACAAAGTTTTGGGTGGTTTGTTACACAGCAAAAGCTGGCTGATACACCTCTCGAGTGACGGGAGGCTGGGACATGTAGTCTATTTACAGGGCCACGAAGTCCCCCACTAGATTTCTGTGTCTAAAAGGAAGGACAGCGTGAACACGGGGATAGGGCATCCAGCAGGCCCGGCCACACCCAGAGGCCAGCTCCTCTCTGGCTGCTCCCCGGAGTCCAGAGTAATCCCCCCCCGCCCTGGCCACTCACTTCCAGCCACCTTGCTGAGAGATGCGGTCCCTGGGCCGCTGAGACCCGAGGCCGCAGTGAGGAAGGAGGCTCTGAGCCTGCTGGGCCCAGGCCTCCCGCCCGCCTCCCTCCAGGTGTTCAGCTGGTCGACACACCCTGTGGTCCCCCCATAAGGCAGCCTCCACCCCGGGCTCAGTGCTGCCGGGCTCCTGCAAGCGGCTGCCCCCGATGGCCGAGCCACTGCCCCTGCCTGCCCTGCACGTCCACCACCCACAGCCCCGGCCTCTCGGGCAGCACGTGGCAGCAGGCTCTGGTGTCACTCAACGCCACAGAGGACCAGAGGCAGGACTCTTCTTGTCTTCTGCCTCCTGTTGCTCCGTGCCCAGCTCAGGGTTGAGCACGACGGGTGCACAAAACCCAAGGAAACTCAATGGAAAGAGTTCTGGAAGCTTCTAAGGATGCTTCAAATATAACTTAGGAGGAAGACACTTTACTGTTACTGAGGGTCTGTGTGGTGCTCTCTGGTTTCCCAAACGTTCCCACATTCTCTCCCTCGGCCCCCAAACGAAGGCTGCCGGGGGATGGTCCGGGGGTGTTATTCAGCTTTACAGAGGAAAGACGCTGATCCCAGAATAAGTGTAAACAGTTGCTTGTCCCAAAAGACAGGGGCCCATATTTGACCAGCCTAACACCAGCTAGCTCTGGGAACGGGGAGCAGAGAGAAGACCTCTGGGCGCCCCACAGGGGCTCCATGGACGAGAAAGGCGCTCCTGAGCCTCCCAGCCTTCCCCTCGGTTAAGGCAAGGACCCAGCAGGAGTTTGCACCCTGGGCCAGGGTATGCCGGGCGTCCTGGGGCCTAGCGGTAATGCCCCCCGAGCCAGGACCCCTCTGGGTCCCCTCTCCACCACAGTTTGCCTGACTGTGAAGTGGACTGGTTAGACCAGGCCCGGGGCCCAGCCAGGGTTGAGAGAGGGAGACACTGTGGGTGCCGGTGGGGGCCTGCCCCATCGAAAGGGCAGCACTGCTGCTGTCCGGCTCCTTCTCGCTGCCAGAGGAATGCTGGCTGGCGTTGCCAAGTCCTCTCATGGTTTTCCAGAGAAATGGGAACCCAGACTGACTTGTGACACCTCCAGCGGTGGGTGAATGGTGGCCCCTAAAAGGATATGTCCACGTCCTCACCCCAGGCACCTATGAATGTGACCTTATTTGGAAAAAAGGTCTTGGCAGACGTAATCCAGTTAAGGATCTTGAGATAAGATCATCCTGGAAGGCCCTAAATCCAACGACAGGAGAGGAGAAGTCATGAGAAGAGGAGAACGCGACGTGAAGACAGAGGCAGGGGTCGGAGGGATGCAGCCGCAGGGCCGGGAACACCTGCCACCGTCAGAGACTGGAGGAGCCCGGAAGGCTCCTCCCCCGGCGCCTTCAGTGAGAGCAGAGCCCTGCCAGCTTGACGTCCGGCTTCTGGACTCCAGAACCAGGAGAGAATCAATTTCTGTTGTTTTAAGCCACCCAGTTGGCGGTCATTTCTTGCAGCAGCCCCAGGACACTCACATCTCCCAATTTATATATATATAAGGCCTGGGGTGGAGCCCAGCGAGCAAACTGTGACGTCGGGGAGCGGCCTCAATTCCCAATGCTTCAGGCCGCTCCTCGGTAATGGGGAGATGGTCACAGCTATGAGGCCGCTAGACGTGACCCGGCTTTGGCCACTGTAAAGTGCCTTTCCCGGTTAAGTGGCAGGAGTTATAAAAAGGCGTGTGGGTCGCTATCTCCTGCATGTGACGAAGATCGTGTGCTCCTTACGCACGCCACCTCCCCCAGCTCCCTCGGCCAGACAGGCAGGTGCGCGGGCACCGAGGCGGGGCCAGAAGGTTCACCAGACGCGGGCGCCCCTCGGCTGCTGGCCTGCCCGAGAGGAGCGGCCGTCACGTGGCCGAGGCGCCAAGCTGCGAGAGGCCACCTCCTGCCCCTGGTACCACCGCCCACCGCAAATGCCCGGCCTGAGTTGGTGCCAGCAGCTTTCGGGGCCGTCATGTGCCCGGGCTGCTGGCGGCCGGCCGGTCAAGGGCCCTGCCCTCCGTCTCCCCTTGGCACACCTCTGATTCGGAGGAATGTGTGCGTGTGTGCTTTTTATTCCTTCAAGGGGAAAAAGCTCGCTCTCGGCAGAATTCTCCCCCGGACCCCGGCTGCTGGCTGGGATCCTGGGACGGCGGGGCCTCTGCAGAGACCCCCGCTCCTCAGTCTTCCCAGGGTGCTCCCTGAATCACAAGACCCCTCAGAGGGTCCCCTCACTTGGGAAGGATCGAGGGCCGAGCTTACGGGGCAGGCTGGAGAGTCAGCCCAGCCGGCCTCGGATCCCACCTCTGGGATTTTCAATCCTGAAGGTCAAATGACGACCTTGGGCGAATTCCTCCCCCTCCCAAGCCTCAGCCTGCTCATCCACAAAGTGGGGATGCTCCCTAGGGCTCCGGAGAGGACTGCACACAGAAACCGTGCTCTTGGTCACCTAACCTGGGACACGTCAGAGTTTTCCCTTCTCCGGGGGACTATTAATGAAGACGCCAGGTGACAGGCGTCAACCAAGACTTTGGGGACGACTGGGCTGTTTGGCAGGCTCTAATTACATAAGATAAGGCACATAAATAAGATAACGTACTTGGCTCGGGCCTCCTAACAGGCGTTCAACAAACACAAGCGATGGGCACTCCTGTTTCCTCCGAATCGTGGCTACGTCCCCAGCTGCTCCACCGTTCAGTCTGTCAAAGATGGGCTGGTCACAGCTTCCTCCAGCCTGCCCTGGAGGCGAGCCTGCGTGTGGCCAGGCCTCGCACAGGTGAGGGTCCAGCGAGGGAAGGGCAGCTGCATTCCTTCATCGTGGAGCAACCCTGTCTTAGGGCCCTTGGGATGGAAGCCTCTGTGTTTCTGGCTTTTTATCTCCTAACCAAAGTTTGGTGCCAACAAAAAGAAATTACATTTGGGGGCCATCTTGGTACCATCAATTCTTAATGGAGACCACGTTTCCGGGAAGAGGGGCTTCTAGAATCGGGTCCTGTGGTTCCGAGGGACTGCCCAGCCTGAGGCCCTGGAAGACCCCACTGCATCACCAAGAGCAGCCCCTAGGGAGCCCCCCAGAGCACGGACGCAGCCCCCCACGCGAAAAGTGGGAACAGAGGCCCGGAGGGGCCAGCTTCTGGCCCCAAGTCACCCAGAAAGAGGGTGGCAGAGCCAAATGGGAACCTGGCACCTGACACAGGTCCCTCCCTGTCCTATGTGAGGGCTGAGGAGGAGCAAAAAAGATCTTCCCATAACACTCCCCCCTGGGTGCCTTTTTATTCCCAATCTGGGCCCCCACCCACCAGGGCCTTGGCCACCACATTCAAAACCCATTCATCGAGTACTCAATAGGTTCAGGGCAGGCCAGCAGCTCACTGGCTCCTCTGGAAGTGATATTGCATCGTCTGTTTCCACAATGAAAAAGCCAGGCACAGAGAGGTTAGATAACTTGCTCAGGGTCACACAGCTGATGGCACAGAAGCAGAAGGACACTGGGATCCCCCCTACAACATGGAAGACGAGAGCCACGGTAACTGCAGTGCTGCAGAGCTGGGTGGGGGGGGTGGGCATCATCAGAGCAGTTTCCCCAAGAGGAGGCTCAGCCAGGTGGGAACAGCAGGTGCACAGGTGCAGAGAAGCGATGGCAATACTGGGCCCAGGGATGTCCTCGGAGCCACCCTGGGGACAAGAGTTGGGACTTTTAGACTTATCCTGAGGAGACATAGAAAGTTCTAAGCCCAAGGTGAGTGAGGAGATTTGCCATTTGAAGTGTCCCCTGGAGATCATGGTGCCCCGGAAGGAGAAGAGGCAGGGGCGGTGGCGGCCGAGGCCGGGTGGGGAGGCAGAGCAGTCAGCTGCACGGCGGGCCGTGGACGCTCGTCTTAGGTTGGCAGAACGAGCTGGGGGCGTTCAGGGAGCTCACACATTGTAGCGTGTTTTTTTAATGCCTTGCAAATGCCTTTGGATTCTGCAAGAAAAAGATGTTTCCGGAAGGATGGTAGAAAATTCAATGAATGCAAAGAATGATCATCTCCTGAGCTGCCTGACTCTGGTATTCAGGAAGCCTATTTGGGTGACTTTCAGCTCAACCAGGAATCTTTTGTAGGGAGAGAACGTCAAAAACACTGGACCATGAGGAAGACAGGGCAGTGACCTAGGCCAGGCCTGGAGGCTGAGCCGCCTAGAAGAGGACATCCAGCTCCGAGGTCGTACAGGACACAGTGAGCAGAAGTGGGGATGACAAGGATCGGGTCGTCAGTGGCTTCGCAGGGCTGGATGCCTACAGTCTCAGGAAGACGACTGGGATGGAGGGTCCATGGGGCGGCTGGACTGGCAAAAAGGCAAATGAAGCATTTCTGCCAGAGCCTGAGGGGGCTGGGGAGGGCCGCGGCTGGCCAGAGCCCCTGGCATCAGGAGAATTTGCCCCGCCCGTAGCTAGAAGGCAGGACCGCCCAGCCATGGCCCAATGGGTAGGCGGAATCAGCACGCGGACGGGGCTATCTTGGGCCAGAATTTGGAATGCCACACGTAGCAAACAGTTAATGATCAACTGGTCACCCCCATCAAAAGACCCAGAACTAATAGTGCCATAAAATGTATAAAATATCTGCCCCCGACCGGACCAGACATGACAACTAGGGAGTGGACGCTTCTTGGTTTCCCCTTTCGATAACCTTGTTCTAGAAGGCAGGCCCGTGGGGAGCCGTCTGTGCAGGAAAATTTTCCTTCAGCCAGCCAATTATCTGGAAAAGATTCCCACACCTCCCATCACCGGCCAAGACCCCTCTCCCCCTGCGGCCACCGCTGAGGGGACACATATTCTTTCCCAAGTTGGGTGTTTTGGGAAAAAGTCTGGAGTTTTTTAAACAGAGCGTGTCTTTGCCCCTCGAAGGAAGACGGAAGTATCCGGAGACTGGACAACCGAGTCACCCTCCCCACCATCTTGCCCCGACACCTGGGAAAGTGCTTTCTGCAAGAGCTGCTGACTTTTGCCAATTTATATGCTAATTCCAGAAATGATTCTTCCCACATTAAATAAAAGCTGAGGAATGTTCCAAAGGTCTGGACAGATTGTACCATTAACAGACAGGGGAAGCCGTGCGATTTCTGCCCACAGGAGTCCCGGGCGTGTGAACCGGCTCCCAGCCCACACGCTCACCCCATTTCAGGCCCACGTGCTCCTTCAGCTGACTTGGCCAAAATAAAACTGCTTTGGCATCTAAAGCCTCCAAGGGCCCATCTTGACCTTGAGGTCTCCTTCCAGAGTCACCTTTTGGGAAAGCAACGATCGCAAGACAGAATTGGAGGGGTCCGCGGGGAGCCCGTGCCCCCGGAGTAATCAACAGACCCCAAGAACGTCAGCGTCATCAGATCAGTGCCCCCATCCAAGGCCTAGGCCCCCAGCCTTCTCAAAAGCCTCCTCACAACCCCCACCCCGCCCCCGACACACACGCACGTGCGTGTGCACACACACAAACAGTGGTTCTCTTTCTGCTCTTCCCACCTCGCCAAGACCTTCCTGCTTCAGAGACTTCGCACATTCTGTTCCCCCTGCCAGGATTGCTCTTCTCCACTCTCTTGACCAGGTTACCCCAACTCATCTCAGCTTAGAGAAGCCCGCTCTGACCCCCAGAGGAGCCAAGACCCAGTTATACACCCAGTGGGAAGCTGCATCTTCCTTCTTGGTGCTTCCTTCCTCCTCCTCCTCTAGCGGAATTATTATTTGTGTAATAATTTGTTCCGTGTCTGTGGCTACCATTCAATGGTGAGAGCAGGGACCAGGTTTACCCTGTATCCCCAGTGTCTACACGAACGCTTGCCATAGAATGTGGGGGGGGGTGGAGAGAGGGAGGGAGGGACAGAGAGAAGGGGGGAGAAAAAGAGGGATGGACGGATGGAAGGATGAGTGGATGGGTGAATAGGTGGATGGAAAGAAGGAAGGAAGGAAGGAAGAAGGGAGGGACGGAGGGAGGGAGGAAGGAAAGAAGGAGGGAGGAAGGGAGGGAGGTAGGGTAGATGGATGGACGGATGGATGGATGGAAAAATGGATGATTGGATGTTTGGGTGATTGGATGTTCGGATGGATGGACGGATGGATGGATGGATGGA
>JABWHU010000190.1:4914083-4951925 GCA_014189135.1 Dicerorhinus sumatrensis harrissoni
TGGATGGATGGATGGATGGATGGATGGATGGATGGATGGATGGACGGACAGACGGATGATTGGGTGTTCGAATGGATGGATAGACAGGAACGAAGGGAGGGAGAGAGGGAAGGATGGGAGTTTTGATGGATAGATGGGTAACACTGGTCATCCCCCCAGAAGCCAATTGTCGTGGTGGAATAATTTGCATTTCCTGCCTGTCTCTTCCTAGAGGTGAGCAAAGATCTCAGTTCCGAGGACCCCCAGTGGTCCATGTCTCCCACTCCCAGCCTTGGAGGCAGAGTTCCCACCAGGCCACCCCTTGGCCCCTTGTTTGCCAGTACTGGGCGTTGTTCACATAGTTCCCTCCTACAATGCCTGAGCCTCCACTTCCCACGTCCAAACCCCACCTCCCACTCAAAGCCCTCTTGCCCAGGGACCCTAAGCCCCAAGAGTCAGGACTTTCCTCTCTGAACCTCAGTTTCCTCATCTGTGAAAAGGCCATCCCCTGGGGAAGTGGGGAGGACTTGGTTTGATAATGTGTGTGCCGTGCCTGGTACACAGCAGATGCTCCACAGTCAACACGCATGTTCACGGACTGACTGATTTGACCTCTGAAGGGAGTGACTGCTCCTCTTGCAGAGATTCCTGCAAACCTGGCCGAGCCCTGTAAACAGAGTTGCCCTGGTCCCCATCACCACATCTCAGCTCTTGGCTGGCGCTCAGCCTTATCCTGCCTCTAAGTGAACAAGAAAATGGCCACACGCACACACACACCCAGCTTCGGCTTAAACAGCTTGTCGTGCCTGATTAAAGGGATTGCTCTGACCTCCCCCAGCAATTCCTGCCGACTCGAGAACTTTCTGGAGCCTGGGGTCAGGAGTGGCCCTGTGGACGCTCACTTCCAGACTGTCCAGCTCACAGGCCATGGATGTCCCAGCCATCAGGGAAGCCTTAACCACGTGCATTGGCTCTCAGCCCTACTCTGCTCAAACCCTGCAGGGGCTCCTCCTCCCATGTAAGCACAAGCAAAGTCCCCTATGCTGGGCCCGGCCCGCGTTCCTTCCATCCCCTGAGCACCTTGCACCCCCACGTGGCTTCCTGGGTGGGCCTGAACACACTGAGCAAGCTCCCCTCAGGGCCTTTGCATGTGCTATGTACTCTGCCCAGAAAGCTCTTTCCCCCATGACCACATAGCTCCCTCCCTCCCTCCCTTCAGGTCTCTGCTGAAATGTCCCTTCATCAGTGAGGTCCCCCTGACCACTGAAAAGGGCAGCACCCCTGGCCCAACCTGAACCCCAACCATAGCCCCTACCACCATCTGACACTGAACGCTCTCTCTGGTTCTCCCCCCTTCTCTCACCAGAACATCCGCACAGGCAGCCACTTCTGTCCGCTTTGTTCTCAGTTGTGTCCCCAATTCCTGGCACCCAATGGGCACTCAATAAATGGTAACCGAGTGAATGAAAACATCAATAAATGAATGAATGAATGAGGAGGTAGTTATTCATTCACTTAATAATAATAACAATTAACAATAATAATGATCAGTGACTGCACATTGATCAATAAGGGATCAATAAATGCATGATGGCGGGTTGTGGTGGGGCTCTTGAAGGGGCAGGAGGGGCGCTCAGGTGGGCCTCAGGGAGCTCCTCTCCTTGGAAGTGGAGCGAAGCTGTGACCAGAAAGATGCAGAGTGTGAGGAGAGTGGGTCAGGCAGAAAGAATGTACGAGGGTCCTGGGGTGGCTGTAACAAAAGACCACAACCAGGCGGCTCGAAACAACAGAAACTGACCGTCTCCCGGTTCTGGAGGCCAGAAGTCCGGACTCGAGGTGTGGCAGGGCTGCGCTCCCTCCAGAGCCTCCTCCGCCTTCCGGGGGCTCCCTGCCTCCTGGCCATGGCCGCGTCCCTCCAGCCTCTGCCTCATCTTCGCACGGCCTCCCCTTTTCTCCGTGTCTTCTCCTCTTCTGTGTCATCAGCACAACCGTCCCGGGATTTAGGGCCCCCACTGATAACCCGGGATGATCACATCTTGCGATCCCTTGATTATCTGTGCAAAGACGCTTTTCTCCAAACAAGGTCACATTCACAGGTTCCAGGGGTCGGGACATATCTTTCTGGGGCCGCCACAAACACCCATCTTGGGCAAAGGGCCTGAAAGGGATGGGGGGCAGATGTGATCCTCCTCCAACACCGAGGAGTGGGGACCGTGGGGACCCCGTCTCTCAGACATGAGCTGCAGTGGAGGCGGCAGAGTTGCCCAGAGCAGCATTCAGGCAGGGGATGCTCCTGCCATGCTCACCACAGCACCCCCGGGCCGGTGCAGTGCTTAGCAAACCCCGTAGCATAAATGCCCGGACGGCAGGGCCCTCCTCGGCATTCCCAGCACAAATACTGCACCAGGCCCCGGGGTACACACTGTGAGGGACCTGAGGACCCTCCCCCCACGAGCTCCTCGTGTGGGAGCCGAGGGGTCCTCTCCCAGCAGTGCAGCCTGGGCTGCGCCCGGCCTCCCGGGGTCTCGGCCTCCCCAACAGAGGGGTCCCGTGTGGAGGTCTGGAAACACGCTCCCTTGAGCGTTGGCCCACCGAGCAGGTGGCTCATTCCCTGGGCCTGCCCACCCCTCCCCAGTTGTCAGCCCGCCCCGGCCATGCTCACACACACCAGGCCCCCCTCGTCTCTGCCTGGACACCCCCTTTGCAATCACCCATGCTCGGGATCCCCTTCCTCCCACCCAGAGGCTGTGGTCCCTGAAAACCCCAACCCCGCCTTTGTGTGGCTGGGCCCCCACACAGCCAGGCGTGGCCACCGTCCCCGCCCTGACCGCTCGGTGGGCGAGGGCTGGCCCGGGGGCTGTGGCCTCCACGTGGCCCCGGGCAGGAGACCGTGAGAGGGAGGCCTGGCCCCACTGGCGGCAGGAGGCTTGGACGGGCTCAGAGAATCGCCCAGAGGCCCCTTCCCACGAGGCCTCCCCGGGCGGCTGGGCCAGCGGGCCTCAGGCGAACTGGACGGCTTGGTTCTGCTTCGTGGATCTGGATGAACTGGAAATGCGAAGGGCCGCACTGGGCGTCCTGAGCCGGGCAACCTGGACGTGCTTCAAAGAGCCGGGAGCAGAGCCGGCGGCCGGTTCACATGGCCACGGCTGAGCCCAGCACGGTCACTCCTGCCACCCGCCCGAGGCCCGGGCACCTGCCCCGCCCTGGCTGGCGGCCCCCACCGCCCAGACCCTGCACGCAGAGCAGGGCCTCCGACCACCAGCCCCTGGGCGCGGGCGCTCCCGCCAGCCGTGCACAGGCCTCTCGCTACGTCAGTTATTAATCAAATGCATCCTGATAGTGATCAATGGAGGCGACTTGGCAGCGCGGGCCTGGCCGGCCTCCAGGTCCACCTCCAGCTACAGGAAAGACGGGGATGGCAAAAGTGATCCTTGGCAAGGGATCGTGCATTGTCCTACAGCTGTGGGAAAGTGCCCCATGCGCAAACATTTCCTTAAAACGAGCTTACAAGGAAACGTTCAGGATGGCCTTATGAGAGATCGTCAGCTGGCAGAAGGGCACAAAAATAACTGAAGGCCCCATCCGCGTCCCGGGTTCGGGGAGCCAAGAGGTGGCCCAGCCGAGCACCACTCCACCAAAGTGGGCGGCAGTGGGGGGGCGCCTCAACATTTTATTATTCCCTTGCACACGTTTCCAAGTGGGCTCGGGGTGGAAGCCCGGGCCCCCTCCCACCCCAAGAGCACTGAAAGTTCCGAGGACTCCAGGCTGGCAGAGATGCGGAGTGGGCTGCGGGCAGCGGGGGGCCTCCGGGGCCGCCACGCAGGAATGTCGGGGCCTGGCTCGCTTTCTGAACCTGCCATATGGCCCTGCGTCCTGGGCCGCAGGCTGGTAGCCAAGCAGGAATCCTGCGGATGGGTCCACAGCCCTCCAGGCCGCCGCATAAAGCCATTTGTCAAAGGTGTTTCCCAAAAGCTTCTCCCGAAGGAGCTGCCTTCTGAGGAGCCGGCTTGGGCTCGAGCCAGGCAGAGACGTCTGGGGGCTCTTGGCAAAAGCGCCAGCCGTCTCAAGATCAAAAGTTCCTCTCTTGGTCGTCCCTGCTTCTCTGTGCCAGGTGAGCGAGCCGCGGGGGCGCAGGGGCCTGGCGAGGCCAGGGCTGTCTCACCCAGACAGCGAGAGGAGGTGGGGGCTGACCACAGGTGTGCCCCGCGGGGCCATGAAAACCCCATGTCACAAAAGACCCATGGCGGGGCCTCCAAACAGGCGCTCCCCCAGGACTCGGCTCTGTTTGTTCAGGCATCATTAGCTGCTTGACACAGAGGCTGGGGAGTAAGGCCAGAGGGACGGGAGGCCCTGCCAGCTGACGCCCCAGCGGCATGTAGAAGGAAGGCGGTCACCGCGGGCACCGAAACCGACACAAAGTTAATTCCCCCTCCACAGGACCCCCTTTCTGGACGGAGGAGGGCTGGGTGCAAACAAATGTGTGCTTTTCATTGTACGGCGTGGGCACTGGCGGCCCGGCTGTCACACAGCCCACCTCTGTCTCCTAACTGCACACAAATCTGGTGGGGACTCCGTGGTGTGGACACTGCGTGGTCCAGCATCCTGGCAGCCAGCATCCAAGAGAAAGACGCCGGGACGTCGCTTATGCGGGAAGCCCCGCCTTCCCCGCTCCCCAGGTCACCTGAGCTGCCGTCTGTGACCAGTGTCATCTCCAGATGAGGCTGACAACACAGGAGCTTCCCAGGTTCGTCTTGCTGGCACTCGCCGCCGATAATGCCCATAAAACCTGTGTTGGAACCAAAGTGTCGGGGGAGAAGCAAGAGCTGCAAGACTCTCCTCGACCATCTCAAGGGGCCGGGACCCGGAGCCGCATGCCCAGGGAGGCTGATGGCACTGAGAGCCGGCCCTGTGGCCAGGCACACGGGGGGCCTCATGCCATCTCTCGCCCGTCCTCACCACCAGCCGGCCAGGTGGGGCCTGTCGTCACCCCATTCTGCAGATGAGACCTCCAAGGGGCAACGAGTCCGTGCAGCCGGCAGGCAGCAGGACAGGGCCCCTCCACCGTTTCCCAGGACGCTGCTCCTGGTCTCACACTAACCGTCTCTTCTCTGTCCTCTCCGTCTGCTTCCGAGAATCGGCCCTTGACGCGGTGCGGGAAAGGGGAACAACAGACCCATTTTACAGACGCGACACTGAGGCCCAAGTGGGTTCAACAACTCGCCTGAGGCCAAACAGCCACCAAACAGCAAGACCAGGATTGAAGCCCAAATCGGACACCCAAGGCCACCCCTGTGACCGTCCCTTGATTCTGGCTCCCGCCCCGTGTCCTTCATCCTGCCCACATCTAGCCTGCGGTCACTGCTGCGGTCAGGCCCTCAGCACGTAAAGCAAGGAAAGCTGCCCTCTTATGAAGACTCTTCAGAGAGGAGACACCTCTTCTGGGGCGAATCACGACCCCCACATTCACGTCCACCCGGAACCTCAGGGTGCAACCTTATTTGGAAATAGCGTTTTCACAGACGTAACTAAGATGAGGTCACCCTGGGTTAGGGTGGCCCTCAATCCAACGACCAGCATCCTTATAAGAGGAAGAGAGGACACACTGGGGAGGAGGCCGTGGGAGGACGAGGCAGAGGCTGGGGGGAGGCGGCCACAAGCCCAGGAACAGCCGGAGCCCCCAGGAGCTGGACGAGGCAGGAAGGGTGCTCCCCTGGGGCCTTCAGAGGGATCACGGCCCTGCCGACACCTTGATCTCGGACTTCTGACCCCCAGACAGCGAGAGAATAACTTTCTGTTGTTTAAAGCCACCCAGTCTGTGGGACTTTGTGACGGCCGCCTGTCTGTCGACACCCGGGCACCCTGTGTTTAGGGGAGGGGCCGTGGGGGACAGCCCCCACTCTGTGAACTTCTCAGTCCTGCCAAGTTATCAGTCAACTGGGGATGTGGGGGTATTTTATTCTGGAAAGAAAAAGAGAAAAATTGGTGCCAGAACCCTCCACCAAGGAACACGGGTCCCAGAGAGCCGTGAAGGATGGCCGCTCTGGGGCGTGCTCCCTGCTCGCAGCCAGCCGAGCGTGGCCCTCCCACCGGGAGGGACCCTTCTCCATCCCATGCCGGCTTCAGTCCCCCGCCCCCGTTCCCCCGTGTCCAGCCTGGAGTCCCCCGCCCTGGCCGCGGACCACTCGACAGGCCGGAACAGGGATCCCGTCCCGCATACCTTGGCGGCCGCGGTCAGGCCGAGTCACTGCCTTCTAGTTATGCAGCAAAACTATGCACCGGTGCAAAGCAAGACCATCCGGTCCCAAGCGCCCCCAAACACATTCTTTGCAGCTCAAAAAAATGCCAAAGGCATCTGATCGGAGCAAGATTGTTTCCCGGAGCGGGGCTGTCTGCCGGGGCCTGTGAACCCTTCTCAGGCCCAGGAGAGCCAGCGACTTCTCACAGGAGACCAGGACGTCAGGCCTGTCCCCGCCTGCTGCCAGCCTGCATCAGGCTCGGGGACAGGACACAGCCCGTCTTCCTCAAGCCCGTGACTACATGCCACCCTCGGACACCTCTGACGGTGACGATATCCCCCATGTTCTGAGCTAAAATGAGTCTCCCTGTCATCACTGGGGTGACTTGTAACCCCAGACAGTCCTCAAGATAAGTGCAATCCCTTTTGTCCAGTGGGGTGGCCAACATTTCGGTTTCTGGAAGCCGCCAGCCCAGGATGCACAGGAGGTGCGGTGTTAATGCTTCCCCCGTGGGGGTTCCAGAAAATGTTCTGAGCCTCAGTTGCCTCCTCTGTAAGACAGCATGAGCATGCCTGCATGGGCACACTGACACACGGAGAGCGCCCGCGGCAGGCAGCGGCGGCGGCCGGGGGTCCCTCGGGGTCTCTGATGCTGGGCCAGCACCCAGAGGTTTGTTTGGCCATTTCTCCAAGGGCGTGGGGCCAGGCCCTTCCACTCCCCTCCTGTCGAGGGCCCTGGAGAGCAAAATGGTAACAGGCCCTCGCCCGGCCTCGGGAGGAGCTGGCCCTGGGCAGGGAAGAGGGGGAACATGTCCCCTCGTTCCCTCATGGTCATCCCAGCTACGTCCCAGGTACCAGTGAGCCCACCCCTCCAGGGCCTGGGCACGCCCCACGGGGCCCCCCTCCCTCCAGGGGACAGGGACAGCAGTTGAGCCAGCCAGACCACAGCCCCTGGACCACCTGCGGCCTGGCACCCTCAGGGTCAGAGGAGCTGGACTCACTTCCTGGACCCTGTCCATCTGCTAACCAGCTGTGACGGTACTCGAGTCCCGGGCCCGGGTGACAATGAGCCTGTCCCGCAAGAGGCTCAGCAGACCCCACAGCTGAGCACAGGACACACAGCCCTGAGGGACGGCCAGGGACCCTCCCCGCAGACCCCCACCTGGGCCGGGAGGCCGCACACCCCACAGCAGGGGCACAGAGGGGGAGGTCACCCTCTCACCTCCCCCCGCCGGCTGCTCAGAGGGGGAGCAGAGAGGCCTTGGGGCTGGGCACAGGGTCAGGCATCCATCATTCATTCTCCCGTTCACTTAGTCAAGATACTTCAGGAGCACCCACTATGTGCCAGGCAGTGTTCTCGCCACCAGGGGCTCAGCGGGGAATAAAACAAAGTCCTTGCCCTCATGGAGTTTACATTCCAGTGAGGGAGACAAACAACAGACAGATAACCTCCAAAACATATACCACACCAGGCAGTGAGAAATGCCGAAGAGGAAGTCCAGGCAGGAGGGAGAGGGCGGGGCTGATGTACAGTAAGGATGGAAGTGATGGCATGTGCAAAGGCCCTGGGGCGTGCACTCCAGATACCTTGGGGAGGGATCACACTGCAGAGACCTGGGGTGGCCAGGGGGAGCCAACTTGAGACCTAAATTTCTAGGGAAATAAGACCTCATGAATCGAGTATCCACAGACGTGCGGGGTCTTTTGGGGGACGACAGACCACCAGCACCCACATTCCCACTGTAGGCGTCAGAGGCAGACACCTCACATGCCCAAGGGGACAGAAGTGCCCCCACCCGGGGAGAAGGGGCTCCGAGCTGCCTCCACAGTGGCTGGCAGGCGAGGTCGGCACTGGAGCCACTCCAGACCCCCCCAGAGGGGTCCCAGCCGCCAGAGAGGGCCCCCACTCCAGGCCGCCCACCGCTAAGCGCTGTCACAGCGTCTCCCCACTAACAGGCCGGGTCGCCCTCCCTCCTGTAGCCTGTGGTTCAGCGAATGTCTGCTGTGGGCCCCGCACAGTCCCAGGAAGCGCCCCATCAGGCTCCCGGCATCCCTCAGGCCACGTAAAACCGCGACGAGGGGGCGCTGAGGCAGCCAAGACGGCCAGCCAGAGGAAGCTCCAGAGCAGGAGGAGACCTCTTGTAGAGAAGGGAGGGGTGAAAGTTCCGGACTGGGGTAACCGTCCCTGCCCTCAGCCTGCGGGTTGGGGAGGGAGGGAGGGTCCACCCTGGGCCTCCGGGGGCACCCGCTGCTGGAGCTCTGCTGCCCTCCGCTGGCCGGCCCAGGTACTGCGAGGGTGCCAGGCCCTGTCTCTCCAGGTGTGGGCCTCCTACCTGGCTCTCTACCCGGCCCTGCCTCGGGACGCCCATGGGGCCTCACCTGTATGCAAATCACCTGTGGGGCCCCCTGCCCACTGCCAGCAGGGGTGGCCTGAAAACACTGCACTTCCTGTCACTGAAGCTGGCTCCGCGGGCGTCTGGTGGGTTGATGAGGGGCCCGCTCCAGGCCCGCAGGGAGCCCTCCGCCAGCTGGGCCGGCGCGGGCATCAGAGCCGCCCTCGGGTGCTGGGTCTGCACACGGGTGCTGCCTCCCCAGTGCACGCACACCTCCTCGGGGGGCGGGGGGGCGGCCCAGCACCACCCTGGGGGCGTCTCAGAAGGTGCCCCCTCACCGCTGTAAGACGGGGAGTATCGGGGCCCCAGGCCTGTGCGCAGACCCGGGGTGGGGGGTCGCCCAGTGGGGAGGCAGGCGGCCTGCCCCTTAGCACTGCCTGTCGGGTGCCCGGTGAGGGGAGCTGTCACAGCACCGCCTAGGGGCTTGACGGGAACGCCGACTCCTCTCTCTGCACCTCGTCATCAGGAACGGGGTCCACCCAGACGCGGGGGACAGCAGCATCGCCAGGATATGCGGGAGCCACACCAGGCGCCTTGACTTGCCTTGACCCCCTTGATGTGGCAATAACTCCACGAGGTCGCTTCCAGCCCGTTGCACACACGGGTTAACAAGGCCAGGGGAGAGATGGGGTCCGGCCACAAGGTGGGTTCCCACAGGGTGGGGTGCTGGCCTAGCCTGCGTGACCTCTATCCCACGTGTCACCCACGCTCTGCTGTCCGTCAGCAAACCCGTCAGTCAGTCCGTGGGCCTCCTGCAAGGTCCCGCAGCCCACCGCGGCTTCCAGGGCCTCACCGGGATGGCTGGCGGCGCCACGGTGGCTGGAACGCTCCCCCCAACACGGCCACATGCCTGCCCCGTGGACCCCACCTTTGGGCCCAGGGCAGGCTGTTAGGATTGTCGCCCAGGTGCCCCAGCCCCAAGGAAGACACCACAGCACATCCCTCTGCCCAGCTGGTGTCCCCCCCGCCAGGCTCAGGCTCTGAGCTCACCGATTCCAACCAGCCAGAGAGAGATACCCTGTCCCCAGCAGCAGCCCCTAGGAGACCCCCGACTCCTGCCTGGGCCTAGGCGAGTTCCAGAAGTTTCTGCTGGTCACATCAAGAAACAGCAGGGAAGAAAGCACACAATCGTTCTGTTTGCTTTTCCCCTTTAGCGGCAGTCCCGTTGGAGGGTCTGGGCTGCCCCGGGCTCGGAAGCAGGTCTCCTGGGGCTCAGCAGAAAGAGCTGCTGCAGATCAGCACTGCCCGTCCTGGCTGCGTGAGTGTCCTGGGCTGCTGGGACAGAATGCCACCATCCATTCTCCCCCGGCTCTGGCCAGAAGGCCCAAGTCAAGGTGTCGGCAGGGCTGCGCTCCCTCCAGAGGCTCCAGGTGAGGGTCCTTCCTGCCTCTTCCAGCTTCCGGGGCCCCAGGCGCCCCTGGGCTGTGGCCACATCACTCCAGCCTCCGCTCTGTCTTCACGTGGCCTCCTCCTCTGTGTGTCTGTGTTCTCCTCTTATAGGAACACCTGTCATTCTATCTAGGGCCCACCCTAAATCCAGGATGATCTCAAGATCCTTCATGTGATTACATCTGCAAAGACTTCCACTCACAGGTACCACAGGTGAGGACTTGGACGAATCCTGGGGGTCACCACTGATCTCCCTACAGTGGTGCAGGGCGAGGCCCCCATTCTCAGAAAGCTGGCCCCTTGCCCCCAGGCCTGCGAATCGGGAACTCCGGGTGGGACGCAGCCGTCTGTGTTCCATCAGCCCTCCGGGGAATTCTGAGGGACGCTCAAGTTAGGGAACCACTGACACGGTACCAGAAAATGCCCTCCCTCACAGACCCACGCACACCAGAGTCTCGCTATGGGCTGCGTCGGCTGCCACATTTATTGGGATGTATTTTATTTTGGGGATTGAGGAGACATTCCACACCTTGGGTGCTCAGGGGCCCACACCCCGCTGTGACCTGGGGGGAGGGGTCGGCAGTGGAACAGACAGAAAAGGCAGTGAGAGCTGGGAAGGGGGTCCATGCCCACGGGGGGCCCAGGGGAGGCCTCCTGGCAGAGGGGGTCCTGCCAACGCCCCAGCCACGGCGGATATCAGAACTCAGCTACTTTCAACATTGTAACTCGGAGAAGGTCGGGGAGAATCCCGCCACGACATCAATAGAAGACCCACGGCTCTGGGCCTGGGAACTTGGGCAGGAAAGTCAAACCTCATCATCAGCATTCCCTTCCATGTGAACGCAGACCACAACCAGGGTTCTAGGGGGCCCTCCGGCCCCACGAGAGAAATCACAGATACCTTCCACCACATGGCCGCCGTGCCAAGTCTCCAAATGCCATTTTCAAACGGAGGCAGGTCGTGGACCCGCTCGATCACACACTTGGATTTGTTCATATTCTGTCGACCGCTTCTCGATATCGTTGTTATCCTGGTTCCTCCACGTATCGAAGGTTATGCTTTAAAGACGGTTTTCTGAGAAGGGGCCACAGATTCGGCAGATGCCCCAGGGCCCCTGGAACCACAAGGGCTACGAACTTCAACCTTCTGTCCCATCCAGAACTTTCCAGCGTGTGTTAAAGCAGCTTGCACCCCTTTTCCCACAATCAGGACAGGGCGTGGGGGCAGGGGGGCGTTGGGTCCTGTCCTTAAACATCTTCTCTTTCTCAGCGTGTAAGTTCAGGCTGGGATGGTTTGCAATATTGAAACGCTCCATAAGAAGAACAAGCGGCCCACGTTCCCCACCCAGAGGACGGCCTGGGGTCGGAGCATCTCCAGGCTCGCTTCCACGCAGGCACGCCGCAGTGGGACGCCACCACTGGCCGTTCCACCTGAACCCAGAGCTGTGACGTCCCAAGGTGGGAGCCCCTTTGACACAAAAAGAATTGACGGAGGAGACGGATGAAAACCAGCCTCCTCGCCCACTTAAGACCAGAACGCGCCCAGGGTGGGGGACGTAGGATTTGCTGCTGGTGTGGCCCCCCATCTGCCAAGACCACACCCTGTACCAGGGCTCCAGGCCACCCGGAGGGGTGGTGGGTGTGCCCACAACCGAGGACAGTGGACCGAGGCCACAGCAGCCGGGCAGCACCCCCGGGTCCAGTCACTGGGCCAGGGAACAGTGGAGGCTTCCCGGGCCAGGCGCGGGTCGCGCGGGAGGACAAGGGGACGCTGGGATGGAGCTGCTGCAAGACCTGTCCACGGGACCCCGCGGGGATGAGGTCTCCAGCAGCGAGTGTCACGTCTGAGCACAGGCACGGCACCTGGAGGCGAGACCCGCAGACGAGCACCCCAGAGGCAGCTCTAGACATACGCCACCTTCCTCCACCCAGTAGCCTGTGCCTTTGCCTCGAATCTCCCCTCCCCTGGGCCCCCCTGTGGGGGCCGGGCCTCGCTCAGCAAATCCAGAAGGAAGAGACACGGAGCGGGGAAGGAAGGACCGGTCCGGAGTCCCCCGTGGGGCCATGGAGCGGGCCCGTGGACGAAGGGCCGCTGTCCCCAGCTGGCAACCCCCTTTGCTGCAACCACCCCAACCCACCCCGCTCCCTCCCTCGCTTTGCACTTCATCCCGGTGATCCCATGGGGCAGGGGAAGGGAGGGGACGCGGGCCCTGCACCCATGCGCCACCTTGAACAGAAGGTCCTCGGTTTTCCCTTTCGCACGCCTCTTCCTTCTTCCCTCCCGCGTGAACCGTGGACGCCATATGCCGACTTCCAGAACCGACTAACATGGCCAGAAGCTTGACTTTCATTTTCTCACTTGGGGTTCCCGTGAGAGCTGGGGGGCCTGAACCGCTGTGCGCCCCAGGCGTGTCTCTGCGCCAGGCTGGCTGCATGCCTGCACTTGTCACTAAGAACCGGTGGGGGCCACACAGCCTGGCGCTCAGCCCCTCAAGCCCACCCCCCCACCCCTGCCGGGGGCCCCCCGCAGTGTGTGCTCAGGGGGAGGGAGGGAGAGAGAGAGGGACCCTCCACACCTCCACCCCCTCCACCCCCAGCCAGCCTGTGACCAGTTCAGTCCATCCTGTCTGGGTCCCCTCTGTAGCAGCACCCCCTCAGCAGCCATCTCTCTCTCTGCCTCAGTTTCCCTGTCTGTAAAACAAGGGTGTTGGCCTTGGTGACCCCTAAGGCACCTCCTGACCTAAAATTCTACCACCTCTGGCATTTCTCTGCCTGGAGAAATCTCCTGACCCAGAGCTGCCTTCCCAGAAGGTGCTGTGTCCCTCCCACCCCACGAGCCCACCTGTGTCCAGGACTAGACCCGCGTCTTTCTCCTAAGTGAGAAGAAGAGGCTCGTGAAAGCCGACGGGTGGGGCAGGTGAAGCCTCCAGACAGTGAGAGCCCCAGGTGCAGAGGTGGGGCTGATGGGCCCTCTGAGGATGCTCCTGAGCGTCCAGGTACAGGTGATCCAGCAGGTAACTAGGCGCCCAGCACTGGGCAGGGAGCTGTGTGGGGAGGAGGGACCCCAATGGAAGGTCCCTCCCTGCCTCAGCACCACCAAGCTCAGGGTGACAGTGATAGGGCGCTCGCTGGGAGGTCCACTGACAGCTGAGGACACGAGTGCAGAGAAGCCAGTGGTCCACTAAGACCCACAGTCACTGTGGCTGAGCCAAGGGCAGGAAACCCAGAAGCCAGCACATGGGAAGTTCACGGCTGCAGCCATGGGGCCAGCAGGCTGAGGGGACTCCTCCTCTGTGACAGCCCTGGGCTCACACTAGCCACCTGCCGGCATGGACCCCTGAATTACCTTGCGCCTCAGTTTCCCCACCTGCAAGATGGGGACAGTGACTCACCTACAAGGAGCTCAGAGGTTGACCCACGTGTCTCAAGTGGGAATAGCACACAGGGGTGGGCACATTGGCTTCCTCGGCGTCATCCTTCCAGTCACCCGTCTCCTTTTCCAGACGAGGACCAGTGCCCGGGACGGCTAACTGCGCGTCACCGTCACGGCGTGCGGCAGGTGAGCCCAGACCCAGGCGGGGACTCTGGTGCCCCGGGCTGCTCTGGATGAGGCTAAGACGGGAGAGAGTCACCCAGAGCCCAGCCCGCCCCGGAAGCACACCTCGCCTTGTGTGTCACCTCCCACCTTCTGCGGTGACGTGTGGGGCCCACGGGGACTGGGATGACCCTCCCGCGTGCAGGGCTGGGTGGTCCTGCAAGTTACACCTGACGCAGCATCTACTCCACGAGCGTGATTCTCAGGCACATGGAGCTCACATCGCCACACTGACGCAAACAGAGACAGGCTGGGCCGGGAGGAGGAGGCGACGCCGCTCCCAGCTGTGGCCTCGAGCAAGTTACCCAACCTCTCTGCGCCTCAGTTTGCTCATGTGTCCGTGGTGCCACCGCTGGTGACTTCCATAGGAGTAAACAAGTCGATACGCTGCTACGTCACGGCTCACGTCTGGGGAGACGAGTCCCAGCATCTGGCTGGGAGTCAACAGACCCTGAGCGGCTCCCCCCACCCAGGCGGATCCCCAAGCCGCACGGCTCCACCAGGAAGGCAGGCCTCTGGGGGCCTGGTGAGGGACACAGCGCACCAACACTGCCGCCTCCTCTGGACAGAAACCTTTTCCCTTTTCCCAAAGGCTGCCGGGAAGCTCAAGCTGGCCTGTAGCAGTAGTGGGTCCTCGGGTGCACGTGCAGCCTCTTCCTCCTCCTCCTGGCCCCGGGCTTTTCTGTTTTCATCCCATTTCACGTCCGTGCCTGGCACAGAGTAGCCCCCAGCACTATCTGCAGAGCGAACGCCAGCTTCTGCTCTAAGACACCTTCTGTTCTTTCCGGCAGTCGACGGCACGAATAGGCACAGATTCTTCCACGCACAGACGCTCACCGAGCACCAGCTCCACGCCAGGCCCACCAGGCCCCGGGGACAGAGGAAGGAAGGGAAACAGCCCGCTGCCGCACAGGGTGGGTCGACGGGAGCACAGGATCTCGGAGCGGGGGGAGGGCCGCCGCACACCCACGGAGGCCGGGACCCCATCTCTGCCCTCTCCGTGCCCAGGGGCCCTCGCTGGTGTCTTTGCCCACCCCACCCAAGACTGGGCAGGGCCCAGCCTCGCTCTTCTCAGAGCCCTCGGGGTCCAGCCAGGTTCTCCACGTCCAGTTGTGAGGTTTGCGCACAGACCCTGAGCCCAGGCGACCAGGGGGTGGGGGAGGGGGTGGCGGCTGCAGCGGGGAGGGCAATGCTCCGCCTGGACTCCGCTGCCCGAGGTGCGGGGAGGGCCGCTGCTGCAGGGCTGGGAAGCTGCCGGCACCGTGCCCTGATTCTTCTGCCCGGCAGGGACAGTTTGGGGAATTCTGACCACCCAGAAAGGGGTCCTTCCTGTAACTGCCCCTCCCAGACGGCGGCTTTTTTAAATTTACCACCAGCAGCTACGGCAGAAACAAACAAGAGACGGAGGGAGGGAGGCGGGGAGGCTGACTGCCTGGGCCGTCATTCTCTGAGTGTGGTCTCCACACCCGCGGCGGCATCACCCGGGAACGTATCGGAGATGCAGATTCCCAGGCCCCCAGACATCTACTCCAGAGCCCGGGCGGGCCCAGGGCTCTGCATTTTGGCAAGCCCCCCCCACCAGGGATTCCAATGTGCACTCGAGTCGGGGAGCCACTGGCCCCAGGCGGCCGGCCACAGAACGGTCTCGGCCGCAGACCCAGTGTTAGTGGGCTCCCAGCTGCCCCACCTGCAAAGGCCGGGAGGTGGAACAGGCAGGTCCGGCTCACCTGGCGACAGGTGCTGTGGGGCCCGGCGAGAATTAGCCAACTGCTGTGGGACCCAGGCCCCGCAGGTGTGGGCCGGCCGCCCTGGTGCGTCCCGATCGTGTTACCCAGGATGGTTCGGCCCCCAAATGCGATCAGAGAGCTGGGGTGACCCGCAGGGGGCGGCGGCGTCTGCTGGCCACTTTGATGTGAGGGGCGTGGCAGAGCCCCACACCCCTGCGCTAATTTTTAAGTGCAGTGCAGTGTGCCTGCCTTCCACGTTTTTTTAAAAAACAAGGAATTGTTCTAACTTTTCAATAAGAACCACCAATTATCTCATGGGCAGGAAACCAAACCCTAGCTGTTTTGGTGAAAGACAAGATTCCTCCCTGCTGTGCGGAGCAGACGAGACCACATGAAAGGCCCACACGCGCTCGCTGGGACTCCGCCCCGAGGTGCCAGCGACAGATTGGGCCCCGGGCCTAGACCCCCTCCAGCTGCCAGGGCCGGGGAAGGCCTGGGGGAGGGAGCCCAGGACATGACCTCGGTGGCCAGGCGTACCCACGATGACACTAGGCCTGCGGAGCGGGCAGAAACCTGCTCCACGGACACGGAGCCCCACTCCAGTCCCCGGGCACGCAGAGAATCTCCCGGCCGCCCCAGCCCCTCACCGAGGCGCCTCCTGCCATCGTCCGCAGTCCACTGCCCTCGTCCCCAGGGCCGGCCCCTCTCCCCCACCAGAAGCCAAGGCGCCAGCCACTCTCCTCTCACTCCCACCCCACTCACTGCCTCCGGGGTCTTCCCAGCCGTCCATGCAATCTCTCCCACGTAAATAACTGGAATTCCCCTGAAGCCACTTTCCCTCCAACCGTCACTCCCATTTTACCATCCCCTTTGCAGCAAAATTCCTTGGAGGAGCTATGTCTTCAATTCCTCTCTCGTTCGCTTCCTTCGCTATATTTTAATATTTGGCAAGTACAAAAGAACATGTGTAACATGTATGTACATCATAGTTTAATAACACAGTGACCTTGAACCCCGCCCACAGAACTTGCATGTAGCCACATTCTCCTTCTCATTCTGTCCCTGGCTCCCCAGGAGGTGACCTCTCTGCTGGATTATAGGCTCACCATCCCCATGAGATTTATTTTTAAATAATCCTATCGCCACCGTGTGCATGCCCATATGGTATATTTTGAATTTTATATAAATAATATTGTGCTGTATGGAGTCTTCTGAAACTTGCTATATTTACTCAACACTGTCTCTATGATTCCTTCACGTAGCTGTTTGTAGCTGGAGTTCATCCCTGTTCACTGTTGTATAATATTCCACTGCATGAATGAACCTCAACATATGTGTGCATTCTGTTGAGGACATTTGCATCCAGCTTTTTGCTGGGACTCATATTCTCTCTGGAACATTCTACCACCCGGCACACATGGGCAGGGGTTTCTCTTGAATGTGTACCTAGCAGAATGCAAAGTATGTCATATTCAGCAATAATAAATAGTGCCAAATCTTACTCCAAAGAGGTTATATCCTTTAAATTTCCTCCAAGAATATATAAAAGTTCCACGTTCAAATGGTCGAACTTCTTCAGTTTTGAGAATCAAGAGACGGTGAAATGTATCACGCTGCGGTCTTCCTGGGCTTGTCGTTAACAGCTGGTGAGACAACATCTTTTCACATAACCACACGACGTGGGCGTTCGCTTTTCTGGGAAAAGCCAGTTCAAGCCCATTTTTTCCTACTGGATTGTTTGTCTTTTTCTTGCTAATTTGTAGGAGCGCTCCTTGTGGTCGATATGTAAGTCCTTAATCGCTTATATCTGTTACAAATATCTCCTCCCACGTTGTGGCTTGCCCGTCTGCTTTATGACATCCTTTAAAGAAAAAGGTTCTTAATTTAAGTGTATTGCATTTACTGATATTTTCTTTTCTACGTTGTCTTCTAAGTGTTTTAAAGTTTGCCTTCTACACTTTAGGCCTAACCCAGCCAGGACGTAATTCTGTGATAGGCGTGAGACGGGATCTAACTGCATCCTTCCTCCACTTGGACTGGAACTCGGGCCGCATTACTGGGTAATTGTCCCGCATTACTGGGTAATCGTCCCGCCCGAGGATTCCCCGCTGTGCGTCAAAGCTCCACACGCACACGGGGCCATCTCTGAGCTCTCTGCTCTGTTCCATTCGCCCGTTTGTCCCTGCACCAGTGTCACACTGTCGTGGTCACCTTCTCTTTACGGTAAGCCAGGAACGCTGCTGGAGCAAAGCCCTCAAGGCCCTCAGCCCGTGTTCTTCAATAGAAGTGACTTAGCTATCTTTGCACGTAAGTTGCAGGTACATTTCTCAACTGCCTTATCAAATTTTGTGGGGAAAAACAGTGTTATGTTTAGAATTATACCAAATCTATGGGTTAATCTGGGGAAGACTGACATTTTTACAATATCAACACTTCCTCCCCATGAAGATAGGAAAACTCGGTGGTAAGCAGAATTCCAAGATGACCCCCAATGACTCTCACGCCCCTCCCACTGGATGTGGTCGGAACCAGTGACTATGACGTGACAGTCCCTCCCAGGGTTGGGTGATGTTCTACAGCACAGATGACTTTAAGAAAGGGAGATTATCCTGGTGGGCCTGCCCTAATTGGGTGAATCTGTAAAAGGCTGGGAGTTCTTGCTGAAGACGACATTCAAATGGCGAGGGGAGATTTGCGGCAAGTTCTCTGTTGCCGACTTTGAGGATGGGATGCACGTGGCAGAGAAGGCAGGCAGCCTCTGGTTCCTAAGAGCAGCCCCACCAGACAGGAAGGATAGAGGGGCCCTCAGTCCTGCAACCACAAGGAACTGCATTCAGCCAATAACCTGAACGAGCGTGGATGTGGGCTCTTCCCCAGAGTCCAGGAGGAATGCAGCCTGACCAGTGCCTTGAGCAGAGGGCCTGGCTAAGCCCGGCCTGGACTTCTGACCTGCAGAGCTGTGAGCTAGTAAGTGGGGAGTGTTTTAGGCTACATGACAATTTAACTCTCAGTAACAGAAAACTAACACACTCTCTATGCAAGATCACAGCCGGGGATTTTAGTGCAATTCCAGTTTTCTGTAAATAGGCCTTCAACATCTTTTCTTCAACTTATTTTTAAGAATCTTAAGATTTTACTCTTATTTAAATTGTATCTTTTTTACAGTATCTTTTAAAATAAACATGACAGTTTGTTGCTAGTGTTTAAAAAAGCAACTGATTTCACTGTATTAATCCTACAACGAGCCATTTTGCAGAGTTCTTACTATGCTTAATAATTTTGGCTTTTCTATACAGACAATCATATTATTTGTGAATAAAGACATTTCTTCTAATGCTGTTTATTTATTTACTTACTTGTTTGGTCTCAATGAGCTGGCAAGGCTCTCCAGTAAAATGTAGATTTTGCTGTTCCTAATTCATAAAGGGCCCCCGTCTGGAAAGCTCCTTCCCAGAGGTTTTGGCCAGAGGGCATCCACAGGGCACAGTGGGGTGAGGAGGGCATCTCTGTGGGGAGGCGGTAGCAGCAGTGGTAGGAGACTATTTACAGAGGAATTGATTGCCTGAGTGCACAGACTAAGCAGAATGGGAACCATTCAGAAAGGGTTTACAACTATGGAGAGAGAGAAAACCAGAATGTACCCCATGGTGTTGGGTTGAAATTGGAGATGTGGTGTAATTTCATAGTCGTCAACTGAGTGGAAGAATGGATGGACAGATGGATGGATGGACGCGTGGATGGACGGACGGACAGATGGATGCATGGATGTGTGGATGGACGGATGGACGGATGGATGGAAGGACAGATGGATGGATGGACGCGTGGATGGATGGACGGACAGATGGATGGATGGACACGTGGATGGATGGACGGATGGATGGATGGACACGTGGACGGATGGACGGACAGATGGATGGATGGACACGTGGATGGACGGACGGACAGATGGACGGATGGACACGTGGATGGACGGATGGACAGATGGATGGATGGACACGTGGATGGACGGATGGACAGATGGATGGATGGACGCGTGGATGGACGGATGGACAGATGGATGGATGGACGCGTGGATGGACGGATGGACGGATGTATGGACGCGTGGATGGACGGATGGATGGACACGTGGATGGACGGATGGACAGATGGATGGATGGACAGGTGGATGAATGGTTGGGTGGGTGGGTGGGTGGATGGACAGATGGATGGATGGACGCATGGATTGACAGATGGATGGATGGACGGGTGGGTAGGTGGATGGGTCGATGAATGGAAGTGTGGATGGGTGGGTGGGTAGACAGACAGACTGATAGATAGATGCATATATTCTCTAGCTCTGTCCGCCGAGAGAACCTGGGTGCAGCAGCACCCCAGGAGCAGTGAGCACACCTCACACCACATCTTGATTCCTAGATCCCATTCTCCACTTAAAGGAACAGCACTCCTTGGAGAAATGGCTCCTTCCAGGTCTGGGGCAGGGAAGGTTCAAGATGAGTCCAGAACATCTTTCCATGCCAGAAAGGAAAGAAACATTCCCAGGATGGTAGGTACCGAGCACAGGGACGCTGGATGAAGGGGTTCCACGGGCCCAATGAGAATAACTTGAGCATCTAATTAGATATAGTAACAGACTGTAACCCACTGAGTAAAGGACCCACGGTCCACACAGACGGAAGGGGGGGAGAAGTGACTCAAAAAAGACTGACGAGGAACGGGACATGCACAGTTCAAAGCAGCTCCCCACTCACTGACTACGACGGGAGAAAGTCACCGGGCAGCCTGGCAGCCACACCTGAACCCAGCGACGACAGTGGACACCAGCCACGGGACAAGCTGAAAGCGCACACCGCCTGCCAGGACGCGCTGCTGTGATTTTCCTGCAAAAATGCAGCACCTGGGTCTCGCTGCAAGAAACCTCACGTGAACCCAGTCTGGGGGCCGTTCTACACGATCACTGGCTGACCTTGAGAGGCGTCAAGGTCATCAAGTCAAGGAAGACTGAGCGCCTGTAGGGGAGATCTGACACGACCAGAGGCCCTCAGGACGGGAACTGGAGGCGGGCGTGAACGGGGTGAGCGCCGGCCGGCAGGTCCCGGGCTTCCTGGCGGTCTGGGCTTCTGGTAGAGGGGTCCTTGTTTGCTGCAGACCCTCCCCTCTAGAGACTCAGGAAGTTACCTTTACTGTTCTTGCAACATTTCTCTAGGTCTGCAGTTGTTCCGTGTCATCGTTGTTGTTGTTGTTATTATTATTATGACACATGAGCAAAAACAAACTCGTGACCTCGCCCTGCACCTGCTCCTCCTGTCTCCCCCACCTCAGAAATGGCCACTCTGTCCTCAGGGCTGCTCCCCAGTGGTGGGGGGGGCCTCCATCAGGACGGCAGGACCACGGGAACCTCACGTGAGAAGGCCCAGGTGTGCAGGCCGCCCTGCCAGCACCGGCCCTTCCCGGTCACAGGGAGACCAGCAGATGGACACCAGGACCAGGGAGGAGCTGGCCACGGAGGCTCCGGGCAGCCAGTGGCCCCAAATTGGTGGAATAGGAGGTGAGACCTTCCCCACGTTGGGGCTGCGAGTGCCAGGGGACAGGACGCTGGACCCCCAAGCGGGTGGGGGCTTTGGTGCTCACCCAGGTCCCCACCTCACCCACACACCCGACTCCCAGCCCACTGGTGACTCGGACCCGAGGCCCTGCTCCTCTGTGGTGCGTGCAGCCCCGCGCCCAAGGTTCAGGCCACAGGCCCCACACCACCCGGCCCACCCCCGACCCGCCTGCCACCCTGCCGCTCCGGCCACCTTCCGCTCACCCCCAGGCCCGCCCCTCCACCCAGCTTCCTGCCAACACTCAGCCCGTGCAGGCACGGGGCCTCCGTGGACCCCGACCCCGGCCACAGGGGTCCTCCCTCCCCTCCATCAGGGCAGCAGTACCGGCTCCAGGCGCCCTCAACCCCTGCCACCACGCTGGGGGACGCCAGGGTCCGGCAGGGCTGAGCCCTCGGCACCACCTGCCCAGCAAGGGCGCTGAGCGGTGACCAGAACCACTGCGGCCACAGACACACCTACCAGAGCGCAGCACACGGCCTTCCTCAAATGGACCTCATCCCCCTGAGCCCTGGAGCACCCGGCCTGGGGGGGACCCCAGGAGCACTGCAGACCAGGCCACCCACCAGCCCCACCCCCTTAGCCACTGCAGGCGAGCTGAGCTCAGCCTTGAACTCAGGCCTGGGGCTCCCTTGGACAGAGGCTCTGAAACTGACGGGGGAACGTGAGCTTGGGGGACCGGCGAGTGCCCCCAGAGCATCTGTGGGCCCCCAGCTCATGGCCGGAAGGCACAGCGCGACCGGCACCAGCTTCCATTACCCCCTCCCAAGGACAGAGCCAGGCCCCCGACCAGTGCTGTCTCCCTGTGCCCATGCGCATCGTCCAAGATCATCCGCCACGTGACAGTGAAGCTCAGAGGGGGCGTCTCTGCGCACAAACGGGAAGACGGGCAGACCTGCGGCGTCAGGCTGGGCCGTGTACAAGGGCAGGGCAGAGGGCACGGACGTCCTGCCAGCGAGTGCCCCTGGAACCAGGCTCAGCCCGGGTGGACAAGCCCGCAGCCCAGACAGTGGGGCTGGACTCCGGCCTCAGATCATGGGGGCGACAGAGGAAGTAGGCCTCCAGCTGACCTGGAAAAAGCAGGGAGCTAACCCCAGGGGTCACCCTTAAAAATGAAGTCACCTGGGGGCCGGCCCGGTGGCACAAGAGGCTGGGTGCACACGCTCCACTTCTGCAGCCCACGGTTCACCAGTTTGGATCCCGGGCGTGCACCGACGCACGGCTTGTCAAGCCACGCTGTGGCGGCGTCCCATATAAAGTAGAGGAAGATGGGCACACACGTTAGCCCAGGGCCAGTCTTCCTCAGCAAAAAAGAGGAGGCTTGGCATTGGATGTTAGCTCAGGGCTGATCCTCCTCACANAAAAAAAAAAAAAAAAAAGAAAGAAATCACCTGAACCCGATCCCGCCACTAGATGGCGCCCAGACACGGGGAGGGGGTGGGGAAGAGCAGCGCTGACAGCAGCAGTGAAGTGGGCCTCTCGCCTTGTCCCAAGACAGGGCCCGGAGGCGAACTGGGTGCAGACTGCTAACCCGCTGCTCCCTGAGGTCCTCCCCACCCAAACCAGCCTTCCAGAAAGGCAGCCTGCAGAGGGGCTTCTGGGAGTATAGTCACGACCCCCAGAAGTCCCCCAAACCTGCAGGACACCAGGTAAACACCCAGGATTTGAGATCAACTCCGGGACCAGAAACCACAGTGAGCACAGATACATAAAACACTTCCAGGATTTACAAACCCCCAACCACTGGTGTTTGGTGACATTTTAGAAGTTACTTTTTTTGGTTAAATGTTCTCCTAACCCCGTTTCTCAGACAGAGAAGACTGAAAAGATGGCTTCCTACGGTGGAGTCGGCACCTGTGCCCTCATTTCCCCTTCAGCACCCACGGCAGACATCACTAATAGATCCCAGCATTCTTTCCCACGAAGATTCCAATCCTTCTCACAGATTTCCAGGAGCTACCACCAACCACTCAACTGGCTCTTGAAATGAGAAAACCATTTGTCAATCTGGATCTAAGGCAGATCAAGCGGCAACACAGCCTGCCACACATTGCTCACTTTCCCCTCCTCCCCAGCCAAGCCCCCTGTGCACACACCCTGAGGACACAAAAAGCAGGGCCACCACTGGCTTATATATGCTTTCATGCAGATTAGAAAAAGGTGTCCCTCGCCTAGGGTAGACACCCCCGTGCCAGGACACTCCCTTGTAGCCAAGTACCCTTGTGCAGTGCACAACCCAAACAACCTTACCAGCCAGCCCTACTCCAGAAAAGCAGGACTGGAACTGCTTCAAAGTAAGGATGACAACCCCATTGTTTGCAAGATTATTGATGAAAATTATTGGCATTTTGACCCATAAAGAAACACACTCAATCACATTCATACAATCCATAAAATAATAAAATAGCCAAGATTCTCTTCATGTAAAATCACCAGGACCCCAAACTTCATGCCCTGGAAAGCTGCCAGCTGGCCTGTGCAGGCCCCACGTGGGCCCCTGGTCCCTGAAGGCCGCCAGCAGCAAAGGCACCACGGAAACCGCAGGGCATGATGGGAGGCCGCTGCTCTTCACTTTTCAGACTGTCTTAAAGGTCCCTGTGGAATCACCCTCTTCCCGTGTTTAGAAAAGTGTAAGTCCCACGGCAGCAGCTTACAGAAGAAAGTGGCATGGACGCCGCCTGAGGCGCGGGTAGCTGTTCTCAGACGCTGCAGAGAAGCTGGTGGTGGTGGCTCCGCTGGGCAGGGACCCAGGGCCTCTGTCCTCTGTCCCAGCCTCAGGCGGGCGGAGTGCTTCTGGCCAAGGGAATGTCTCTCCTCTGGGCTGCAGCCCGCCCTTCCCACAACCGACTGGCACCCGTCCCGAGACCGAGTCCCCAGCCGGCGCCCCAGCGGGGAAGGGGCCCGGACGTCACCTGCCGGACGTCACCTGCCGGACGTCACCTGCCCAGCCGCAGGTGCGGATGGTGGCGCAGCTTCTCCACCAGCTCCTCCTCCGTCGGCTCCTCCAGGTCGTCCCTGTGGGACCGGGAGAAGACGGACGGGTGCCCTGAGAGAAGACCCTGGCGCCTCCAGAGGAGCGAGCGCACGTAACGTAGGGAAAAGCCTTGTAAGTGCCCCACGCAGGGACTCCCCGAATCGTCAGACACGCGCAGAAGTGAAAGCTGGGACTGGGGACACGGGGACTCAGATCCACTTAGGGACGTTTACGTGGCGTTCCTAAAAGCCCGGGAGGATGCCTCTCCACGCTGGCTGATGGGTCTGCAGACACACAGCAGGCGTCACGGAGGGAAAGCTGGGCTGTCTCCGGGACCTCCGCCACTTTTCTGAGCGAGGTTACCACGGAGAAGAGGGGGCGAGGGCTCCTCGGCCACCCGCCCCCGTCCACCAACAGCCACCTGGAGACTAACGGGACCTGAGGCTCTTCCCTTAAACATGCTCACCGGAGAGCAGGGCGGAGCTCACGGCCGGGCGGGAGGAGCAGAGGCACCCTCCCGACCCCAGCTCCGAGCTCAGCGGGAGAGGCAGGGGCCCGGAGCGTGTGGGGAGTGACACCGTCCCGGGACGCCCGCCCACCGCCCCTCCTGCCCCGCCCGCGCACCTGAACAAGAGCTCCACGGTCATCTGATAGGGGACTTCTGGGGCCCCGGCGAGGGACTGCAGGTGACTGCGGCGGTCCCACTTGTGGAGGAAGTTCTGACGAGAGGGAGGGAGAGTGGCCAGTGGGTGTGGGCCCCACGTGAAACCAGCTGGTCTCCTCCCCGGCCCCTCCAGCTTGGCCTGGCGTCCACTGCAGGGAGCTCAGAGGCTCCTCCCGGACGCCGGGATCCAGGGCCCACGAGGCCGCCAGCTCCTGCACAAGCCACACGCCTGTGGGCCCCCCTCCCGCCCCGCCCGAAATGTCAGGGCACTCCACGATGCTCCCAGCGGCCAGGCGAGCGGCGCGGGGCCCCAAGGGAAGGACTGAGCCTGAACTCAGGGCCGCCCCAACCCGGCACGACCTCTCCCATCCAGCGCCAGGGGGGCCCGCTGGGGGCCTCATGCCCACCATCACCCCTGAGCAGAGCCCGGGCAGGGAGCTGATACCTCCAGAATCAGAGCCAGAAACAGGCTGACCCAGATGACACTCGACACCAGCCACCACAACACAAAGTAGACCTTGGACCACCTGCAGGGGACAAGACAGAGGCCGGCCCGGCCCGCCGTGAGCCAAGTGAGGTCGTTCAAATCACACGAACAACACGCGCGTATGGGACAGCGCTCACTGAATCCCACCCCGTAAACCCGTGATGTTGTTATTCCCATTTCAGAGACAACCAAACCGTGGCGTAGACACATCCAGTGAGTCACCAGGGTAGCACCACCAGCAAGAGGCGGAGCTGGGATTTGAACCCGGGACCACGTGCAGGGCTGGTCTGAGCCCTTCAAGCTCCAGGCTGAACTCCATCACTCAGCCCCCCGGGGCTCCCCGACCCTAGGAGCCCGAGGGGCCCCGCTGTCAAGGAGAATTCCCCAGAAGCCATCTGCTCCTCCCACACGCCCCCCAGCGAGCCTCAGAAGGAGCAGACCCAGGGTCACGAGCAGGGGCGCGGGACGTGCGCCATGCACTGTGGCAGCAAGGGAGAGGGCCCCCAGGACGGGGTCACTCACGGGCCCGCGTAGCGCCGATAGGCATCCAGGAACACCTGCCAGTTGTTCACCACCATCACGTTCCACAGAGTGATCAGGGCGGCCTGCAGGGCGGCAGACACACGGTCGAGGGGGGCGCGGGAGGCAGGGAGGGCGAGGGGCCAGGAAGGGCGCCGGGCCCGGGGAGCAGAGGCACAGGACTCACCGCAAAGTCGTCGAAGTTGTTGGCCCAGTACTCCAGCTGCTCAAAGCTCCCGCAGGGCGCTGAGCTGTTGGCTGGGGCCAGGCTGGGGACAGGACGAGCTGGGTCAGGGGGCCCCCAGGACTCGCATCAGGGGGCCCAATACTGCCTCAGCCCTGCACAGCGTGGAACCCCTCTGAGCGCCCGAGAAAGGGGGAAACAGAAGCCCCCCGACCTCCGAGGTGTTATGAGGGCAGCGAGGGGGTGAGAGCCATGGACAGATGAGAAATGGAACTTCCTGGACGGTGGCCGGCCAGGCAGGAGGAGCCTTCATGCAGCTCCAGGGCCGCTGGGGCTCTCCGGTCCTGGCCTGCAGCATACACGCCCCTCCACCAGCACGCTGCCTGGCCTGAAGGCCCTCGAGGGGCGCAGGGGCGGGGGTGCTGCTCTGAGCAAGCCGCGGGAAACATTCTCAGTGCAGACTCGGAGGTGGCGGGGGGAGAGGGGAGAGAAGAAAGGGGGAGGCAAAGGAAGAACCAGGGGTCCCCTCTTGGGGAGCTGACCCCACATCCATCCCCGCACGCCCAGAGGCACCTCCTTTGCCACCTCACCTGCTGTTTCCAGGAGCCACAACGACGCCTCGGAACAGGCTGATGCCGATGATGGCAAAGACGTAGTACACCACCTAGTGAGGCGCGGCCCACCAGTCAGCACCACGCACACACGCCCACAGACGGGCCCCACAGAGCCAGGCTGAGGCCTGCAGTCCCCCACCCTGGCCACCCCAACCGTGGGCACTGCTGGCCTCTGCTCCCAGGCACCCGCTGCAGCCGACAACCTGCCCCAGGAGGAAGGAGGGAGGAGCTGCTGCCAGGAGAGCCCCAGAGAAAAACTGGGGGCCGGGGGGAAGACCAGCCAAGGAAGCCGAGGCTGTGCGCTCCTCCTCCAGGACAGGCAGGGCAGGAGAGGGGTGAGCAGGACCCTCCCCTGGGCTCCACCGAGAAGAGGGCAAGAGAACCAGGGGAAGGCGGTCCCAGGGGAAGGGAAGGAGGGAACTGGCCCTGCCCCTCTGGAAGAAGTCCCGCCGTCCTGCCACACTCCCCACGTCCACCAGGAGGCCTCCAGGGAGCGCCACCGGGCAGCCTCGTGCCCCAGTCAGAGAGGGGCTGCCAGGGGGCCCTCACCTGTTCCTAACAAGCCCAGGCGGAGAGGAAAGGGGCACACACCCCAGGCTAACCAGCCCCCTTCTGGGCCTCAGTTTCCCCGACTGTGCAAACAGGGGCCTGGGCAGGCAGTACCCGATGCCAGACTCTATTTCTGGCTCCTGTGACAGGCCTGGGGTGCCGCGGGGCTCCCCTCCCACCGGGGTATCCAAACTAAAAGACAAGAGTGCCGGGGGCGGCACCATGGAGACAGCGGGCCTTGCTGCAGCTCCTCGTCACTCTGCCACCTCGTCTCCCATCCGCTGGGCCTCGTGCCTGGAGCAGCACCAGGGCCCACCTGCCTACGGGGCCCCCCGCCCGGGCTGGGCTGCACGGCAGAGCCAACAGCCCCTCAGGGGGAAGGCAGGCCCTGGGCAGAGCGGACATGGCGGTGTGGGACTTCCCCAAACCCCTCTGAGCAAGCAGGTGACCGAAACCCCATCTGGGGTCCACACGGGCTCTGGGGTCCTGGCGCCTCTTTCTCTTTTTTCCATCAGTTCCTCAACGAGGCCCACGACCCAGAACACGTGAGGGATTCGCAAGTGACCGAAAGGATCTCTGGCCCTGAAACGGCGGGTGGTCAGACCCACAGAGGTCCTCGATCTGAAACGAAGGGCCACTCTGGCTTCCGGCCACGGGCCTCCAGCCTGCATAACGTGCTGCTGCCCCCACCCAGGGGCCCTCCCTCCTGCAGAGCCTCCCGCCCAGCTCACCCCGTCCCTGGGCCCGGCTCCTGCTCGAACGCCCTCCCCCAAAGGCCCTCTCGGCCACCTGACTCACCACCAGGATCCCGCCGAAGGCCCGCATGTTCTTAATCAGGTCCAGGATGGTACTGGCCACCACAGCCATCAGCTGAGGACAGAAAGAAAGCAGTCCCTGCCTCCTGGGCCCAGCGAGGTGACCCTGCCCACCCCTGACCCTGACCCGGAAACGCAGGACGGACCAGTGAATTACCAACCCTCATACCCGTACACACACATGGCCACCCATATACACACCCACAGCCACCCACACACACCCACGGCCGCCCACACATCTGTACATACCCAAGGACACCCACGGACACCCACACACCCATACACACCCCACAGCCACCCATACACACACCCACGGCCACCCATATACACACCCACGGCCACCCACACACACCCGTACCCCACAGCCACCCACACACACCCATACACACCCCACAGCCACCCATACACACCCCACAGCCACCCACATACTCACAGCCACCCACACCCACCCGTACACACCCCACAGCCACCCACACACACCCGTACACACCCCACAGCCACCCACACACACCCAGACACACCCCACAGCCACCCACACACACCCGTACACACCCCACAGCCACCCACACACACCTGTACACACCCCACATCCACCCACACACACCCGTACACACACCCACAGCCACCCACACACACCCGTACGTACCCCACAGCCACCCACACACACCCGTACACACACCCACAGCTGCCCACACACCTGTACACACCCACGGACACCCACACACCTGTACACACACCCACAGCCACCCACACACACCCAAACACACCCCACAGCCACCCACGCACTCCCGTGCACACACCCCAGCCACCCACATACACCTGTACACACCCCACAGCCACCCATGCACACCCATACACACCCCACAACCACCCATGCACACCCATACACACCCTGCAGCCACCCACATACACCTGTACACACCCCACAGCCACCCATGCACACCCATACACACCCCAGAGGCCCAAACACACCCATACACACACTCACAGCCACCCATACACATCCCACAGCCACCCATGCACACCCATACACACACTGCAGCCACCCCAACACACCCATACACACACCCACAGCCACCCACCCACCAGACACACATGCACAGCCACCCACACACACCCAAACTTGTAGACACCCGCCCATGCACTCATAGGCCCCCACACATCCAGACACCTCCACCTGCCCAGCCTTAAGTGAGTCTTGCTCCTAGGCCCTTTGGCGAAGCCCCGTGTGCAGCACCTCAGACCACACTGCCCGCTGACCCAAGGCTGGGTTAGCTCCCCTCTGGGAAGGCTCCAAAGAAATACAGACCTGGAGGTGGCCAGGTCAGCCTCTAGTGATGGGGGTCTGAGAAAAGGGGCCTCAGAGACCCAGCTAGGAACCAGCTACAGGCCTGCTCCCCTCACATGAGACCTGAGCCTCCAAGAAAGGCTTCCAGTTAGTCCACCCACCCTGACTCACGCGTCAGAAGAACCTGGGAATGCTGGATGCTGGCAGGTTGTATGTGTGTGTGCACATATGACTACGCACACATACGTACGTGCATGTGTGTACTTATGTGTACATGTGTACAGATAATCACACACATGTGTGCAATTTGTCTGTTTACGTGTGTGTTGTCTGCACATGTATGACTGTGATTGCGTGTATTATGTTGTCTGTGTACGACTGTGTGTGGTGACGTGTATATGCACGTTGGCTGCGTGTACATGTATGAGTCTGTACGTGTGTGGTTTCGTAGGTATGTGATTGTATTGCGTGTGATTACGCACGTGTGATTATGTGGAGATGTAATTACATGTGCATATGTGTACTCGTGTGTGATCACGTGCAGTGTGTGACTGTACACGCACACGTGTACGAGCATGTGTGCATGCATGTGATGTGCATGAAGGCCTCGGTGCAGCAGCCCCATCTGCACCCAGGAGCCCCAAACCGCCTGGGTAACAGTGGCCCCCCAGATGGGACAGGTGCACAGCTTGGTAGGAGGGATGGACGTGCACAGGGGAAGGACCTGGACCCTCAGAAAGGGGTCTGATGTTCTTGGGCATCACTTCTCCTAAAAAGATCTGAGGAAAACAGACGGGAACAGCAAACTCTGCCTCCGTGCCGAGAGGGGCTGGGCCTGAACACCCCGATCAACCCACCTCCCCGCCCCTCAAGAAGTGTCACTCCCAATGGGCACATTAAGAGAAACCAAGGCCTGGAGGTGGTCATGAGCCACCTCACTCCTGCAGTGGGGGTCCCGGAGGCAAGCACCCCCTTTGTCCCACCTTTGTCCCCCGTTACTAGTAGCCACTAGGAGTCCAGAGCCCTTTTAGAAACCTCAGGACACCTGGGAACACACTGATTCCAGGGCCCCAGCCCTGCCCCTCACAAAGGCTACAGCCCCAAGGAGCCAGAAGCTACCCCTGCGACCAGCCAAGGGGCCTCACACCAGTCCCCCCCGCGCTGGCCCTCGCTCCCCTCGGCTGCACGGCTCTCACGCTTCTAACCGGCCCCCGCATCACCCGGCTGCAGCGCGGGGCTGGGGGTGCACCCAGAAGCCAAGGTGGTGACGGGGACAGTCCTCAGTCTTGGTCCCCCCTGCCCAGGCTCACCCGCCCTTAGGGCAGAGCGCCAGCGTGAGCAGACGGCAGGGCGGGCGAGGGCGGGGCGGCCGCGCCCACGTACCTTCATGCTGGGGATGACGCGCAGGAAGCGGGACACGATGAGCATGTTCACCAGCCGCGCCATGTCCCACAGCGACAGCAGACCCAGTGTCTCCGGCCTCCTGGAGAAACGCACGGGAGCCGGGTTAGGAGGGGCCCGGCATGAGCAGACACGGAGACACGGGGTCCAGAGACAGAGAGGGAGAGATGCAGAGCGTGACAGCGAGCGACAGGAATGCACCCCGCAGCCGACACAAACCAGAAAAGCTCCGCTGTGGCAAGAGGGCAGAGCCTGAGCCGCCCACGCCCACCGCCCAGGGCAGCGCTGGTCACGGCGACACCTTCCAGGGCACGGCCCCACTGCGGCGCAGGGCTGTCCGACCCCCGGCTTACACACGGCACCACCGAGGTTCCAGACACCAGGACGGCCCCGCTCAGGTCCCAGCAGGAGGGGGACAGCCCTGGCCCCTGACCCCTAACCACGTGTCTTGTCCCCTGACCCTGACCCCATCCTGTCCCCATCCCCTTGGTGGCCCTCATGGCCTTACCATGCTCTCGTTTCTATTTAAATTTAAACCCTTCTTATCCAAAACGTCACCCCACGATTCTTAGACAAAGTGCACCGCAGGTTCTTACCGCACCTTAGAAACAGGAGACGCCAGCCCCGGAGCCGCCAGGCAGCGCGGCCTCACTGCTCCTGGGGCGGGGCTCACACCGGGCCCCAGCTCACCACCAAGGACCACACCAGCCCTGCCCATCTTCCCCAAAATCAACCCTTCCTGGCCGGCCCCTGGGGAGCTGACCCTAAACAGCAGGCGTCTGGTGGCTCCACTCCCCGCTTCAGGCAATTCCCAGCTGCCCCACTAGGACAAAAGCAGCCCAACAGAGGCACCGGGACCAGGGCCGCCCGAGGGCCTGAGGCCGGCGCGTGTGCTTGCTGCGGCAGCGCAACCCGAAGGCTGCCACCAGCCATGCCACGAGGCACGCTGGGACCCCTGCCCAGACGTCCGTCCCTCTGCATGGCCAGAACCGGGGACGGTGGGGCTCAACAGCAGTGTGAGAGTTCAGTGAGCCCCGGGCCCCGTCCCCTGCCACCGTATAGGGAGGCAAACTGAAGCCCAGAGTGGGAGGTGACGACCCAGAGGGCCCAGCCTAATTCCAGAGCTCACGGGTCACCCCAGCCCTGAGCCAGGCGGCTCTGCTGCCAGCCCCCAGCACACCTGGGGCCTCGCGTCCCATTCTGAGGCTGGGGGCTGAGCCTGCTGCACTTTGAGGGGGACCTGGCCAGCTGCCTGTCACAGCTCTGGGAACGCTACCAACCTAAAGATGAGTTAGGAAATGTTAAAGAAAGAATCCCCAAAAACAACGAGGAGGAGTCTGCTTCCATAGTCCCCACAAGGCTCCTACAGCCTGCCCTCCTAACAAGCGGGCGTTTGGCCCCGGGCCTGAGCAGCCTCACGGACTGAACAGGCCCCCAACCGCCAGGGAGAGCAGGACCCTCCCCTGGGGCGCTAGCCAGGGCGCTGGTTGCTGTAGCCTCCCTCGGTTCTCTGCAGTCACATACCAGCCTGGGTGTGGGAATCGGTACACAGCCAGAGTTGAGATCTCCAAAACCTTTAATTACAAAAGAAAAGAAGGCATCGCTACAGCAACGCTAATCTGGGCGGCTTTTAAGTGAATTATATAGCTCACTCCTAACATGTTCTCCCCAAAAGGGGGTTTCGGGGAGAAATCAGGGCTCGGTCCTTGTCCCCAAGGGTTGGTTCCAAATGTCGGGACTTCCTGCAGCTGAGAAAGACACTCTGGTCTCAGGAATCGGGGGCCCACCCACATGAAGGGGGGCACAGGAGAGGCTGGGGAAGTCCTGGGTGCAGAAGCTACTTGGTCAAGGCAGACTGAACGGCCCTCCTGAAACGACCTTGGCGCCTGCCCCAAGGGGCCCACGGCTCTAATCGGTCAAATATGAAAAGACGTCGCACCGATATCACTGCTATGACACGCACCAGGTGTTACTCCTCACACTCACAGGCTCTGGGGAAAGGAGATTTGCCCGAGGACACCGGGTGCCTGCGGCGCCCCAGCCCGGCCCTCCCCCAGGTCGAGGTTCCACTGTCCTAGTGGGACTGGGTTAGCCAGCGAGGCTGCAAGCTCCTTCCAGGCCTCCCTCAGGGGTCAGGAGAGGCAGCCTGCCCCCGCACCCCACGACGCTCAGATGCAGAGGAAGCCCAGACTCCTACAGCCCCTGCCAGCCACCCGCCAAACAGCTCGTTTGGGAGAAAAGCAGCCCCTTTGTCACTGGAGGTAGGAGCCCAAATTCCCCTAGGCCTCTGGTCCTCAGGGGCAGCCTGAGACAGAACGCAGTGCAGAGCCGGATCAGAGCACACACCACCCGCCAGGAGAGGCTGGCACCTCGGCCCCTCAGACTTTACCAGCAGGACGACGGTGAGGAGCCCGTCGAACACGTTGCTCGGGAAGAACAGGTAGCCCCACAGGCCCAGAGCAAACACCTTGAGCAGCATCTCCAGCAGGTAGTACAGGATGAAGATGCAGTTCAGAATCTGCAAGGGGAACACAGGCACCCGGGGTTTGTCCCCGTGCTGCCGGCCTCCCCGACCTCACCCACTGGCCACAGGGCCCATGCAGCCATTCGGTCATTCAGATGGGCCCAAAGGAGGCTGGGGCAGGGCGTCTTGAATCTGTGCTGCCTCCTCGGGTCTTTCTCTACATGACCCTCACTCCACTGTCCGCCCCACTAAGCTGACTGCCCACCTGCACCCTCGTTCACCAGGGGCCTCTGTGCGCCGCTCCCTCTGCCTCCCTCCAGCCCGTCCCAATCTCCCCTCCCACAGCCGGCACCTCCTCCTCTGGTGCACCCCCTTGACGGAATGATTTGCTCTGCACTAGGATGGCCCTGTCTCCCACCAGACGCAGAGCCCCAGGTGGGGGTACCTGGAGTCCCGGGGTGGGGGACCCAGAGCCCCAGACTAGGGGGGACCCAGAGCGCTAGGCGGGGGCTGTGCTCTTCTTCCTGACTCCATCACCCCAACAAAGGCCCAGAGCTCACCCCCAGGATGAAGTCGTCACGGTCACCGGGCAGCACGTCTGCATCTTTCACCAGGAATGCCTGCAAGGCCAGCACAGAAGGTAGCTCACCAGCCCGGCCCAGCGCTGGGGCGACACGCGGGCCCCCAGTCGGGGGGTTGGGAGGAAGGGCGGGTGTGAGAGCGAGGGGCCAGGACGTGAGGCGCCTCCTGCGTCAACACTAGGGAAAACCCGCACTCACACAAATGGACACGAGGTTTCCGAGGGCGACGAGGTTGCCCAGGTAGTCGAAGTAGCGGTGGCCGAAGAGGAACTGGGCGCTCCGCAGAAACGGAGACCGGTACTCGGGCTGCGGCGGGGGCTGGGGAGGGAAACGTGGTCAGACACACCTGCTGGCAGGCGGCCGGGGCCAAGGCGAGCCCAACAATGCCCACGACCCCTTATTCCAGGACTCGACTCTTTCCTACCTTATCTCCTCTCCCAGTCTACCCAGCCTAAGGAAATCATCCCAAACACAGAAACGGTCTTACGCACAGAGGGAGAGAGAGTCGGTTTTGGATGACCCGGACCCAGCAGTGTCCTATGGGCCAGCAGGCAACTGTCCAGGGAGAGCCCGCTGGCCCAGCAGACACCACCGAGCAAACCCTGAGAAAGGAGCCCACCTTTCCCGATTCACCCTGCCCGGGCCGGCCTGCACCCGGAAAAGGGCCGACCACAGCAAATCAGGCCCACAGCAGCTACCAAGAGCTGCCTCCCGGGCCCGGCAGACCTCCTGCAAGAACCATTTGTCGTCTGAGGACCTGATGGCAGGTACTTAACGTTCCCTTCAAGTCACCTTGAAGGGGACAGTCCACTGCCCAGCCTCATCCCAAGCAGAGGTGTGATGGGTGTTAACATACAAAGTGCCTGTCTGTCCCTACAACCATCTCCTGTGCCCCAAGGGATGTGAAGGGTGCCACCCGGAGGAACACCACTGAGAAGAGACAAGCATGGGGTGCTCGGGGTGAGTGGCCAAGCAGGGCCTGGCTCCAGGTGACCTGGAAAGACTCCAGGAAAACACGTTCTTAGGAAAACCACCCCCGACAGGAGCCTGAGGCCACGAGGGCTGCCAGTGAATCCTGGAGAAGTTGACAGATGATGTGGACTAAACTGTGTCCCCCCAAAATCTGTATGTTGAGGTCCTAACCCCTAGTACTTCCACGTGTGACCTTATTTGGAGACAGGGCCTTTAAAGAGGTGATCAAGGTAAGATGAGGTCACGGGGTGGGCCCTAACCCAGTGTGACCGGGGTCCTTATAGGAAGAGGAGATCAGGACACAGACACGCACAGAGGGACGACCATGTGAGGACACAGGGAGGAGACGGCCGTCTACACGCCAAGGAGAGAGGCCTCAGGAGGAACCAGCCCTGCCCACACTGGATCTCGGACGTCCAGCCTCGACTGGGAAACAATCAACGTCTGTGGTTTAAGCCGCCAGGTCTGTACTATCTGTCGCGGCAGCCCGAGCTGACTGACAAGACAGTGACACAGAGATGTGAGGCCCAGCAGGACACGAGTGACTCCACCTCTTCACTCCCATCCCCACTCCAGGGTCCAGCTCGGCCCTCTCAAGGCCCAGTGGCTGGAACGGCACCCCTTCTGTGCCCCCAAAACTGCCCGTGAGCACCTCGGCTGTCTCCCAACACCTCCGCCCATATCCCAGAAACCCACTGGGTACAACGTAGGCAGTCTAGGGTCTTCTGGACACAGGGCTGAGCTGGATCTCAGGCCCACCTGTTGCAAATCAGTGTCAGGGACAAGAGAAAAGGCTTTGGACAAACTCAGGAACCTCCCAAGGAGAGACACACAGGAAGAAGACTAGAGTTTGTCACAGATGGAGAAAACCATTCGGAAGTTTCCTCTGGGTCAGGTTTGGCCCAGGCCAGTCCCTGGTCTGCGAATCTCATGAGGTAAATAAAATCTTTCAGTTTCCAAGAACCAAACCGCCTCTGCTCCCATTTACCATCCTGGGACCAGAAGCCCTGAGGAGGCAAGTCCTGGCGCTGGTCATTAAGTCACCCAGGTACTCAACGTCAGTGGACCCTGAAAGGTTCCCGCTAACCCTACTGGCCCAGCCCGGGCAGGTGCCCTAGCCCGGCTCCCTGACCTCTTTAATCACCCGTCTGTCAAACTCGTGGAAGAGCTTCTGGAACTCGTCGGCTGACAACACATCGTCACCGTAGGAACGCACCTTCTGCAAAGGAGGGAAGCACAGGTCAGCCGAGGTCAGCCAGGGCCAGCCAGGGCCTGCCACGGCCAAGGGGAGAAGGGCCCAGAGCAGAGGGGGAGCCGCCCCAGCCCCACCCAGACAGCCAGCCCCGCTGATCTGAAATGACACCCCCATCCTGAAAAGGGGCTGCTGGCCCACGTGACCTCCGGAAGGTGCCCAGAAGCACCAGCTGGGGAGGGCGGAGGGTGGGGCGGATACCTCCACGATGGCCTGTTTGTGGCTACTGTCCAGCTGGACTTTCTGAAGCACCTGCAGGAAGTCCTGGGGCTTCACCCCGACCCTGTGGGGAGAAACACGACACCCCGGTGAGCCCAGGGCAGGGGGGGCGGCGCCCCGACCTATGGCTTGAGCTGCGCCGTGAATCAGCTCTGCAGCCCTGGGCAACGCAAGGGCCTCCACGACAGAGCCGACCACGGCAGCTTCACGTCATCCTGTCGTCTAAAATCCCGAGCAACAGGAGCGTCCCGCCTTGAACAGCAGCATGCTGAGGTCGGAGGTGTCAGAGGCTCCACAGTTAACAAGCAGTCAGAACCGGAACCTTCCATGCTGACACTGACTCAGAACCAGGCGGCCGAGTGGAGACGTGCCCCAGGCCCCTCTGGTTCCGACACCCAAGTGACAGCACAGGGGCGTGGGAAGGGCACAGGTGGGGTGAGTAGGCCAGAGCCGCTCGGCCCCTCCAGCCCAGGGTCTCTGGGGGTCACGGGGACAAACAAGTTAACTCAGATGCAAGAACCACACAAACCCTGGAGTGCCTGGATCCGGCATTTCCCTGAGTCCAGTGGAGATTAGAACCCGGTGGCGGCTAGCAGGGAGCTCAGCCCAGAGCGTGCCCAGGAAACACCCCTAATGAACACCCGGCTCCCCTCCCAGAGCAGCAGCCCCACTTCCTCAGGGAGAAGGGGGTCCAGGAGCCCCGCACTCACCTCTGAGGGTGGACTTCTTCCTCTGCTGTCAGGGAGGAGAGGACATCGTAGGCGGCCCGGGTCCCCAGCCGCCTCCGGAGCAGTGAGGTCTGGAGAGACTTCTGCGAGGACGATGGCTCTGAGTAGCTCTGCTCAGCCCTCTCCCGGGCTGGACGTCCACTCGTCCCCGAGCAGCCTCTGAGGGCGCCCTGCCCACCCACAGCCTGGGGAGCAGCCCCGCGGCCCCTGGGGCATCAGAGGAACAGTCACAGACTCCCGGCGGATCTGGGGTCCCGGCTCACCCACAGGGGGTTCAGGGCCAGTTGCCTTGGGGGCTGCAATCTTCCTGCAGCTTTCCCCTAGAGGTGGGGAGAGGAGGGACCCCTGGGGGCTATGGGGACCTCACCCCCTGGGGGACAGGGAGGGAGCAGGACGTGACACAGCTCCCGCTCACCCACAAGAGGGAGCCAGAGAGCGGTGCAGAGACCACCGTGGACCGTGCCCTCCACCCACCCTACCCTCTGGGGTCCTGGCCACAGCCCTCCCACACCCCACCCTGGGGGGCCTGGCCAGGCCCCAGGACCACCCAGCTGGTTAGCTCAAGTCACACCCTGCTTGGTCTCCAGGGCAGCGCCACGCAGGGACGAGCCTGGGAGGGCGGACGGGCTCACCATGAGGTAGCCCCGGAACTGGTTGTAGATGATGGCCGTCAGCAGGTTCATCAGGAACAAGCTTCCTGTGAGAGGAAACAGCCACGGTCGGGGGGACCACCATGGGCAGGGGGCAGAGTCTGCAAGCAGCAGCTGCGTCTCAAAACCAACTGTGTCACGGACAGAGCTGGGGGCGGTGCCCAGAGGGTCGACACAGGCACCACAGACCCGGGGGAGCCGGCAGGAAGGGCCCGGACGATGGTGGAGCAGGGAGGGGCCTGGGGCACCCACTCAACACCCAGGCCTCCTGTCCTCAGCCATCGAATGCGAGTGCCACCTGGCCTGCCCAGCTGCAGGCGCCGAGGACAGAGGTCATCAGTGGTCACAGACTGAAAATTACGGGGTGGGCCACACTGAGGTGATGTCACAGGGTCGGGGGTCACAGTGAGGTGAAGTCACAGGGCGAGGAATGTCACCCTGAGGTGAAGTCACAGGGTCAGGGGCCACACTGCAGTGAAGTCACATGGCCGGGGGCCACATTGAGGTGAAGTCACAGGGTCAGGGGCCACACTGAGGTGAAGTCACAGGGTCAGGGGCCACAC
>JABWHU010000190.1:4952164-4984630 GCA_014189135.1 Dicerorhinus sumatrensis harrissoni
CACATGGCTGGAGGCCACACTGAGATGAAGTCACAGGATGAGGAATGTCACCCTGAGGTGAAGTCACAGGGTCGGGGGCCACACTGAGGTGAAGTCACAGGGTCAGGGGCCACACTGAGGTGAAGTCACAGGGCGAGGAATGTCACCCTGAGGTGAAGTCACAGGGTCGGGGGCCATACTGAGGTGAAGTCACAGGGTCAGAGGTCACACTGCAGTGATTTCACAGGGACAGGGAGGGCACACTGAGATGAAGTCACAGGGTGAGGAATGTCACCCTGAGGTGAAGTCACAGGGTGAGGAATGTCACCCTGAGGTGAAGTCACAGGGTCGGGGGCCACACTGAGATGAAGTCACAGGGTCAGAGGTCACACTGCAGTGATTTCACAGGGACAGGGAGGGCACACTGAGGTGATGTCACAGGGTCGGGGGAGCACACAGACCCCTGAGCGTTCGGGATCCTGTTACGGGGGCAGAATCTCGACCCCCAGAGACCCGCCTGGACTCACCTATCAGCGTGAAGACTATAAAGAAGATGGCATAGGCCCGGTTCTTGGAATACGCAGGAATCATCACTGAGAGAAAGAATTTGGAGAAACTGAAACAGGCTCACAACCTCAGCATCCGGTCTGATTCCCATCGTGACCCCACACTGCTTGCCTTCTCAGTAGAGAGGGCTCTGCTCTGGGAGAGCTGAAGGGCCTTCCTGTCCAAACTCGGATCCATCCTCACGCCTCTGCTTGCACACCCTCGGGAATGGGGAACTCACTACCTTTCAAGGATGCTCATCCCTGATGCTGAGCTGAAATCCGCCTCCCAGGGACCACTCCGCACAGACAGAAAGTTTAGCTCTCCCTTGGGGGACTCGCTAGGATCCACAGGACGTGTGGGGACAGGGCTCAGGGTCCCACGGCACAGCTCTCCCTGGGTGTGGAAGCCAGGGCTGCCCTCCTAGGAAGGTCTCTACGGTCGGTGACCATCCTGAGTCCAAGACGAAAGGCACCAGCCAGGGTCCACAGCCAAGCCCTAGAGGACTGGGGCCGCCCCATCCCGGCCACACCCCCAGCCCAAGCAGACAGAGGCCCTACCAGCACCGCCCACAGTCATGGCCACTAAAGACCCAGGGCCTCTGACACACACTGCCCCTGAGCCGCACCCACAGCTGGCCAGGGAGCAAAGGGGGAAGTTGCCAGGCCCCCAAGAGGAGGCCGCCTGGGAGACCCACTGAACACACCGCCATTCGGCACCACCTAAGAACACTGTTGGCTTTTAGCTCCTCAGAGGAGTCAGGAGACAAGGGAAAGAAAAACCAAGGGGACAGAGAACAAGAGAAGGGAGCGAGAAAGCCAAATGCGAAAAAAAGGGAAAACATACATAAGAGAAGAGAAAACAGAAAAAGGGGAAAATAGAAACAAGAAAGAAAGGAGGGAGGGAGAGAGGGAAGCCAACGCCACCCGTTTTACCCTCCACCTGCTGACGGAAAGGCCCGAGACCCCGGGCTCGGCGGCTCAGCACTAAGCAGGCCAACGCCCAGGCCGGCCCGGCCCCCACCGCCCGTCCTCGCCCCCCACGCACCGTCGGGGTTGTTGGCCGTGGTCAGCAGCACCAGGAGAGACGTCAGAGCCTGGGGCAGGTTGCGGAAGTAGGTCAGCCTCTCCCCGTCCTGCCCATCGTCCTGCCGAGAGCAGACGGGCAGCTCTGAGGAGCCACTCGGGCCTCCGCCCCACCGGCTAAGGCCTCAGGCTGCCAGAGCCCCGGGCCCCGGACCTGGACCCAACAAGCCGGGACCATCCACCGTGGGGTCAGCAGCCCCTGACCTGCGTCTCCCCATCGTTTCCCAGCAGGCTCTGTGCTCACAGCCAGGCAGGACCTAACTCAGGGCCTCCAGGCCCAAGAGCCAGCATCCAGGGAGGCTGCACACCCACATGGACGCGGCCACTGGAGCGGGCCTGCTCGGAGGGTCGTGAAAAGCCCTCGGCCGGCCGGACTGAGAGGCTCACAGCCTGGTGACCAACAGACCACACACGGGTACAACCCAGCCTGCTTGCAGCCCGACTCTGCCACACACTGTGCTGTGCGCTGCGAGGCCAAAGGTCAGGGCGGGGGGAGCAGAGGGACCACGCTGCGGAGGGAAGAGCAGGAATTTCAGTGGTGACCCTCCTGGGAGAGCCCCCTCTCTCTGGGTCTCAGGGGCCTCACCTGCCCTATATAGTCTGTGTAGGGGACCCAGGACCACCCACTCGTTCAACCACTCGCTAGAACTCAGCCCTTGGGCCTGGCACTCATGGCCACCTGCAGGCCCGTCCATGCCTGGGTCCCCACCCTCTCCCTCCTGGGGGGACATAGCACATCCCCGGCCGCTCATTCCTGACCTGTTCTCTGGACCAGCCTGGAGGGGGCCTGTGGGGGCCGAGGACAAAGAACCCTCACAGGTCAGCCGCTATCACACCCTCCTCTGAACGCTGGCGGGGGAGCGGACTCTCACCGAGACCAAGACCAAGACACACAGCCCGCTGGCCCCACGATGACACAACACTTCCCTCCTCAGCCCGGTCCCCCTTCGTGGGGCAGAAGACAGAGCCAGCAGAGGAGCCAACCCTTCTGGGCACCTCGGGACACTCAGTGTTCCCAGGCCAGAGGCCCACCCCCAGCGCCCTGCCCACCTGTCCTGAGCTCTGCAAAACAGCAGCAACGGCAGCGTCACTGGACGGTCACGAGGGGCCTGAGGTTCTGTCTGGTCCCACCTCACAGCCCAGCTGCCCCCAGCCCCACAGACACGCACATACACACAAACACACACACACATGGGGGGGCCCCAGCTCCCCCGGGGTCAGAAGGGACGGTCTTCGGTTTTCCCCCATGGACAGCACCACCCCAACCCCAAATGTTGCCACAAACTCAATGAAGACCAGCCTTGGCCGAGCACCGGCCACACTGCCAGGACAGAGATGCAGGACGGCCCCAGCCCTGAGGACAGTGACTCTGGCCAGGACACGAGGAAAGACACACAGGACCACAGACGCACAGGGTCGGGGAGGACAAGGCAGGCGCCGAGGGCTGGGGTGACAGGAACAGACACCTCCACATGGCAACGAGCTGCTGGGGCCGGGAAGCAGGGGGCTGCAGGGAAGGGGACCCAGGCAGGGAGAGAGAGGAGGAAGTGGTGGGGTGCCTGTCTGCAGAGACGGGCAGGGCCTGTGAGGGAGGGACAAGTGGGGCCCTCCCGATGGCCCCGAGTGCCAGGCTGGGGGCCTGCCTCTAGGACGGGTGTGGAGAAAGCCAGGTCAGTGAACCGCCTGGGAGGGAGGGGGCAGGCAGGGAAGGAGGGGGGGGCAGACAGGGAGGGAGGGAGGGAGAACAGGCAGAGCCCACCAGCCCTGAGGTCAGGAGGCCCTGGCAGACAGGTGCCCTGGCAGGGGGCGCAGTGGCACGCTGTGGCCGTTTGAGGAAAGACACCTGGAGTCTAGGTGGGTCACCACTGACCCTGGTGACAAGGTGAGCAGGCGGCCTGGCCTAGTCCTCACCTCTGCTGGCCCAAGAACCAGCCGGCAGAGTTCCCACACGCATTAACCTGTCAATCAGACCTCAGGGCGCAGGGCTGGGAACAGAGGGAGCTCGGTACCTTCTCTCCGGTGAAGAGCAGCATGCCGAACATGGTGAAGACACACAGGTGGAGTGCCAGCAGCAGCAGGACACTGGGGGACAGACATGGCACTCAGCGCTGGGCACGCCCCACACGTCAAGTGGGACGGGGCCCAGGGACAGGCGACCCGGCCGCGCAGAGAGCTCCCTGCAACTGGCCCCTGGGGCAGGTCCCCTCCTCTCCCCAGAACCTGCCACGAGCTCGCCCAGGGGGTCCTGGCCCAGTGGAGCCCTCTTTCTTGGCAGGGACCATTGGCAACCCCGGGGACATGTCCTGGGGGCCCAGAGAGGCAGCGTCAGAGGACCCCAGGGACTCTCAGAGGGGAAAGGCCACTTCCACTCAACTGGGCTGGGCGGTGAGGGGTCAGTCACGCAATGCAATCCGCTGCGGGAGGGACTGGAGGCGGAGGGAGCACTGGCTCTCTGAGGAGGGGCCAGCGGCGGGCGGGGAACGGGGGGGGGCGGAAGGAGGGCAGGAGGGAGGGGAGCATCCACAGGACTCAGCTATGGAGCGGCCGCTGAGGGGGCTGCCGGAGCTACAGGGACATGAGTGCGGGACAGAGCCCCCCGAATGTCCACCCACTGACCACCCCAGGCGGGGGAAAGCGTCCAGCCGCCCTCACAGACGGCATGCAGGTCTCGGCCCACAGCTCCAGGAAAGGGGCCCGGGCGGCCCCCAACCACACGGAAGGCAGCGGGAGGCCCCACCTGCCCGCCCGCCGGCCAGCCCGGCGCTGAGAGCCCACCTGGCCATTTCGGGCAGCGACCGCCGGACGCACTTCAGTGTCTTCTTCATCATGGAGGAGTTCTGCATCAGGAAGAAGGGGCGCAGCAGCCGGCGTATCCGCAGGGGCTGCGAGACAGGACGGGCTGGAGACCGCGCCAGGCACAGCCGGCTCAGTCCACCCCGCCCCTGCGGCCACGACGGTCGTGGGCAGACAGGGCAGAGCTCCCACCTCCCCCACCACACGCACGGCCGTCTCCCAGCTCCCGGCCACTGCTGCAGACTCGGGCCTCCTCCCAGTCCCAGACACCCCGTCCTCTGGGGCTCCTGACACCCACCCCCACAGCCCCCCAGGGCACATCTCAGACTCCACCGGCACCTCAGAAAGGGGGGCAGCCAGCGCCTCTCGGGGCACCCTCCAAGCATGCACGCCCGCGCACGTGCACACACACACACCCCAACACACACACACACCTCCTCCCTCCCCTGCCCTCCCGTCAGAAGCAAACAAGGGTCCTCCCTCCCCGCACTGTCCTCAGGAGCCCCCAGGCTTCCCTCAGGCGCCCTCTCTCCCCCTCCACTATCAACACACTCCACGCGTCCCTGCCCCGTCCTAGCCAATCCGTCCAGGGGCGCTGGACCCACCCAAGGGGACCTCCAGGCCTCTGAGCCCAAGCCCGCCTTCCATCCCTGGCGCTCAGCACCCTCAGACAGCCGCCTCTCCCTCCACGCGGGCCCTCAGGCCCCGCGTGCGTGCCTCACCCGGCGTGCCGGAGGCCCTGAGCCCCTCCACTCCACTCTGGCCCACGCCCTGGGCACCTGTCCGTCCCTGCGATGTTAAGTACCAGGTCTGTGCTCTAGACCCCCACACTCGAGCTCCAGTCCAAGCTCTCAACTCCAGATTCTCACCCCCTGGACATCTCATCTTACAGACACAAGGCTGACTGTGTCACCTCCCTGCCAAGCGCTCCATGGCTGCCTGAGGCCCACTCCACCCGTCCCGGGCCTGCCCCTTGCCTTCTCGCTGGCTGCAGCGCTCCACCCCCCAGTCGGCTCAGCTGGCCGGTGTGCCCGTCCCTTCCGTGTCAGCGTAAATGCCACCTCCTGTAGTGCTGCCCCGGGTTCCACCCCTCCACAGCACCTGTCGCAATTTGGGATCCTATTAGGTATCTGCTGTTGCCCACTCGCAACAGAATAAAGTCCCGCCAGCACAAGCGCACAGTAGGCCCTCCAGAATGTGTACAGAAGCATTATCCCAAGGACTCACTCAACCTCCCGGGCTGCACCCATCCTCAGAAAGGCACCCAGCTCCCAGCACTGGACTGAGAAGGCCAAAGGAAACAGTGATGAACAGACACCACTCAGGGCTCTGCCCCCTGCCCCCAAGGGCTGAAGGACCAGGCCCCCAGCTCACCCAGAAGCCGCTCACTGGCCACTGGAGGGAAGGTCCCGTCTCAGGCCCAGTATCAGGGTATCAGCCAGCCCTCTAGTCAAGCAAGAGCTGAAGATCCTGCCGGCGCCCCCACGCAGGGTCTGGACCCTCACCTGTGGTCAGACACGGACCAGAGCGCAGCTTCTCCCAGACAGTAACCCACCCCACCGAGGGCCTGCCCAATGCTGGGGCCACGTCCGTGCCACAGACACAGGGACATGCAGCCTTTAGGAAGGAGGGGAAGGGGCATCCATGGGACTCGCCTGCAGAGAGGAGTAGGCCCAGTGCCAGATAAGAATTGCAGCCCCGGCCCACAAGGCTTTAGGGAAAAGCCACCAACCGATCTGAAGATAACGCATGTCCTGTGAAAAACACCCACGGCGGAACCAGAGCAGTGACCACAGCCTGTCGGGTGACCAGGGCCTGCGCGTGATCTGCCCCTCCCAGCCACAAGGTTGGGGGCAGCAGCACCCCATCAGGTAGAAACGGACATGAGAGGCCTGGCTCGAGCAGGTCCTCCCTACGGGCGCCCCATGCCCCTGGGAGTTCTCAGGATCGGCCAGCTGGCCACGGAGGAAAACCTCAGGCCTGGTTTGCAGACGGCTCTGGGTGTTGGGCCGCCCCAAGCAGAAGTGGACCAGACTTGGCGTTACAGCCTCAATCGGGAAAGCCCCCGAGTGACGGCGCAGAAGGGAAAGTAGGCAAGGTTCCCCGTCTGGACTGAAAGGTAACAACTCCCAGGTGGGTGGTCAGGGGTGTGGAAAGAACAGGCTGGACGCTGGGGATGAGGTCTGGGGAGGATGCGTGTGGACAGGCAGGGTGAACACCCACCACGGGGTACCCCCAAGAGGAGGTTCTCGGGACAGATGACACGTCCCGTGATGCCCCTGAGCCTTTCCCCTCGGCCACTTGCTCCGATCTTCATGGGCCACACACAAAGTGGCCATGGAGGCAGGGACGGAGGCTACCCCCAGGGCCAACCATGTGGAGCCCCTCAAGGCCACTACTGAGGGCCCACCCTGCCAGAAGCGAGCCAGCACCGGCCCCGATGTGGCCCCTGGTGGGTGGGTGACATGTGCCCCTCCCCCAAGCAGGGCACTCATCTGTCCTCACTGGACAGACAGGTGTGCAGGTTAGGGCTCTGCCCGCCCTGCCCTCCAGGCCACTCCCAGGACCACCGTCTGAGCCTCAGGGCCAACGCCACTTCAGACAGGGGCCGGAGGCAGGAGAGGGAGGTGGGCCTGCCCCCTTCTGATCACTGGTGGCTCCTACCGCAGGGCCCCATGGCTTCCAGCCTCCCCTTCTTTCAGCACCCCCAGAACCAACCTCCTCGAGCACCCGCCAGACAGCACCCCCTCCTCAGAGGTCGGAGGGCAGGGTCCCACCTCCGGGGGCCCCTCCCCTGGGCTTCCAGGTCCCGACAACCCCACTCTTCCCTTCGTCCCCCAGCCCGGGATGGGGCTGCTTCCTGCAGTTCTGTGTCCACTGGGTCTCTTTTTGCTTTTCCGGTTCCTCCACACCTGTCTAAGTCCCCGTACAAAATTCCCTCTACTAAAGGACATGATGGGCGTCTGTGGCTGGCCCTGATAGATACGGATGGCCCCAAACCAACTTTCCCAGCTGCGTCCTATCAGATCACGTGGTGCTTCTGGGTGTCTCAGGGGAAACAAAGATGCTGCGGTCAGAGAGGACAGAGGACCAGCAGCTGACGTGGGTTTTCTTACTGTCGGGCCTCACAGGGCTTTGGATGTGTCCTTTGGGTGAGGTCTTGGGGGTGCTTTCATGGGGACCCAGCCCGTCGAGGAATTCACTAAAAATGGTGAGGCAGGAATTAGGAGTCCTGGAACTTGCTCCCAGGTCCTCGTGCCTCCCTAGACCTCAGCGTCTTCATCCACGAGACGGGAACAAGGCTCCCGGCCAATGGGTGACTGCAGCGGTACGGATGGTGGGCAGAGCTGGGCAGGTGGGCAGGATGGCTGCGGGGCCTTGGGACCCCCGCCCACTATTCACCGGGATGGCTGCACCCCACAGCCCGCCCAGAGCTCCCCACTCCCGCCTCGGAGCTGCCTCACCACCTACCTCCTGACAGAGGAGACTCAGTGACACGAGCCAGTCCAGGAGAGACACAACCAGCACCAGGAGGTAGGCCAGCAGCCACGGATTCTTCCAGAACTCAGCCCACCCGACCAGGTAGCTCTGCAAGAGAGGCGGCGGGTGAGCAGGCAGGTGGTCACGCAGGCACCGGCCCTGCAGCCAGCCTGAGACCGTCCGTCCACGCACGCAGGTGAGGCTGGTGTGGCCAGAGCAGAGCGCCTCGGCGAGCAGCGCATCTCCACGTGACTCGGGGAGCAGGAACTGGGCAGCAGTCAGGTGGCCACACTCCTCGCCCAGCCTGCTGGTGACTTCAGGCAGCTAGTGGCCTCGGGCTCAGCACTGAACCACTCCCGCCTCTGTTCCCTCATCGGGAAGAGGGGTCCCTGCCCACTCTGCCTACCCAACCATAAATTTAACCTGTGCATGAGAACCATTCTGGAAAAGACCAGGAAACAGCAAGCACAGGCTCAGGGCCCATCTCCCACCATCACTAAGGCCTCCAGAGGTCACAACCTGCAGATAAAACCGTGTGCTCTCTCTCACCTTTGGAGACTTCCCAAATGGACCTACCATTCAATAAACGCTAATGAGAAGTTCTCACTAGTTTCAGTTCCACCTTAAAAAACCCCAGACCTGCTAACCACAGTATGGGCTGAAGACGAAGAAACAAGAAACTGCCTTGGGCCCTCAGTCACATACGCAACAACGCTCACCCGAGCCCCTCAGGGTCAGAACAGAGAGGCACGAAACCACCCTTCCCACAGCACTGCTGCCAGGCGGGCACCTCGCGACTGTGACCGTGACCGGCCGGGTCTGCGGGCAGGGTGCGGCCCAGCGCTCGGGAGCCAGGGATGTGGACATGGGGTTGTTTGACACACGTAACAGAACGTGTGGCCACAGCAAGACCCAGCCCCTCTGCATCTCACTGGGAAGTCACTAAGCCTCTGAAGCTGACATGGCTCAGAAGCCCCAATGAGCAGGGCAGGGCCCACCTCCAGCCGCTGCAAAGACTCAAGTCACAAAAAGAAGCCAGAGCTGGACACACAGCAGCATGAGCAACAGACCCCCCCCCAACCCCAGGCCCAGCTCCTCGCCTCCTATGTTTCTCTTCTCTCGGGGGTGGGAGGGGGGGTCATGAGGGAGAACACCAGTCCTCTCTTGTTCGTCCCCGGGGCACTGCCAGACCCCCGGCCACTCCCAGAGCTCTTGCAAGCCTATGTGCCCTCGATGGCTCCACTTTACACTCTGACTCAGTTTACACTCTGGAGAGGGAGTGGAGCTGACAGAGCCTCTGCTGCAGGCCCAAAATTCTCCAAGACAACCAGGCCTCTGCCCAGAGGGTCAAAGTACAGTCGGGAGAAAAGGCAGCCAGCTCCAGGAGCGTACAAGTCAACCAGGAAAAGAGGAGACGGGCGGGGGGGGCGCGCCAGGTCCCGGGTTCTGGCAGCTGTCAGCGCCCACCTCACCTTCACGGTGACGTCAGCCACGAAGACCAGCAGGCAGAGCACCTCGATGCCCTCCGTCAGGCCGCAGGGCGGATCCCAGGGGGCCGAGCGGTAGCGGACGTCCGAGGTGCTGGTGAGCGAGGAAGGGGTCTCAATGAAAGCCAAAGACAGGATCAAGAAAATGGTGAAGCTCAAAATCCTGGAAAAGGGACAAAAACTGGTTAAAATGCAAGATCCAGCCGCACTCTGGGGCCAAAACGCAGACCAGCAGGCAGAATGCCTGGAGGGCAGCAGGACAGACTCCACGAGTCCCAAGGGCAGAGCCCACACTTCCCAGCCTGTGGCCACTCGTGTGTGGTCAGATAACATTAATGGGGTCGAAACTCAATTGCCATGGCTGACCGGAATGTTCTGGAAAGGAACCCTCAGCACCAAAGGAGCCCTTCTGTGTACAAGCTGGGCTCCTTTCCCACGAGGAGGGAAAACAGCACCTTGTTCTCCACCACGGGGAGGGGGAGCCTGCCCGGACCCTGAGACCTGCCCCCCGCCCCCGGGAGGCCACGGGAACCCCGCCTTCCACGTGAGCGTTCTCACCACTGGCACACCTCCGAGTAGTACCATCGGTACAGGCGCAAAGAGCTGGCGTCCACGCGGTGGTGAATGGAGCGATACTGGAAGTGAAAAGAACACACGGGGGAGCGTGAGGGGTCCCCACAGCGCCCCGCCGCACAGCCAGCCACGTGCAGGGCAACCTTCCCCACAACAGGCCTAAGACGCACCGAACACACAGCCGTGCCCTCTGTCTGCCCACAAGGCTCTCTCCTCTGTGAGACTGACTGCGTCCCCCTCCAGGACGCCCCCCAGTCTGATCCCACACGTGGCGCACTGCTCTCTTCCATATTCCATTTTCTCTTTCCCTCATGGAGCGTGTGTGTCGTTTGTGGGCAGGGGACGGTCCTGCCATCTCTGGGCATCGTTCACAGGACCGGAACAGGGCAGCACACGACAGGCCCTCAGTAGGCGGTAAATCAATGAAATGAATGATTCTGGGACTCAGAAGAAGAGCACCCAGCACCCGTCTCCTTTAGAGAGGAGACGGGCCCAAGGGCCCAGTCAGCGTTACATTGACCACACAGTCCAGCAACCACAGCCTTGGCCCCAGGACGGCGAGGAGTGAAGGGGCCGGTGGGGCAGCCACCACGAGTCCCCACAAGACCCAGAGATGAGCCCAGGCCCAGCCACTCAGAGCAGGCGCCACCCACCTGGATCGCGTCTTCAATGAAGACCACAGCCTGGTCGAAGCGCAGAGCCCGCCTGGCCTCGGCGCCTGCGGGCAGAGAGGACACATCGGGTGACGAGGGGGATCATGTGGCGCTCACCCAATACAAGAGATCAGGGAAAGAACCTGGCTGCGCTCTTCTCCAAGGTTCTGGAACAAAATGTCCTGCACCCTGCGCCATGTATGCACCCACACAGAAGACAGGACCCCCCTCAGTGTTGTGTTCCCCATGTGGGGCAGGGTCTGAACAGGTAAATGGTCTTTTCATTGCATGCATGGGGCTCCGGGCCCAGCTCCGTCCCCACAGTTCCTGCCCCCAGGACACAGTGGTAGAGGCCACGCAGCACGAGCAAGGCCCAAAGGCAGACTCGGAGCGCTCAGACCCCGGCTCCCCGCCTGTGGGCCCGGGGGCCTCAGGCCATGGGCTTAAGCTCTCTGTGCATCTCCCCCTCTGTCAAATGGGGGGGTTAACGGCCACCCAACTGGGCCCCCAAGATGGTACCGTGAGGGGCAACACAAGCGCAGGAGAGTCCCCAGGCCAGGCCTGGCATACAGAGTGCACTCAGTAAACGGGTGGCTGTTGCTACCCTTCCGCCACCTTCACCAACCAGCGAAGGGCACTCAGGGCACAGGAGGAAGGGATGGGGCCCCCATGGGCTGGGCAGGCTCCCTATTACAAGTGGCCTTCGGGACAAGTCAGGAAGCTTGAAAGCCTTGGCCCAGCACCCCAGGCCCCCACCTGTCCCGGACCCACAAGCCACACACCCCATCAGTCACCCCAGCCCTGGGTTCTGCCAACCACCTCAAGGGCAAGTGCGGCCTCTGTGGCCTCGCTGCAGAAGCCACTGCCTGACACAAAAGGAGAAGAAAGGCACAAGGAGCTGCCACTCACAGCGACAGAGGAACCCCATTGCCCGAGGCCCAGGAGACAGGGAGCAGTCCAGGCAGCCCAGGCCCCTGGGGAGCAGAGCCGTCCGCAGCCCCAGCAGCTCCCAGACCAGGGCTTGGAAATGAGGCGAACAGCCCTGTCTCCACTTCCGCTGAAGATTCTACTTTCACACATGGTCCTGTGGGGCCAGCGCTGCCGAAACAGCCCTTCCCTGGTACCGAGAGAAAGCAGACGTGCACACCTCTGGAGCAGAGGGGCCAGAGGTGGGGAAGAGGCAGGCCGGGCACCTGGCAGAGCTCCGGGCCACTGCCCACCATCCCCAGGGAGGCCGCTGCCCCTGTCCTCAGGGCTCATGCAGCAGGGCCCAGGGACCAATCGGGGATGTGGGGGACCCAAGACAGAGGGAGCAGACCGGACTCTGTCCTAGCTCTGCCATCACCCCTCGCTGCATCACCCAGAGCGAGCACCCTCCTCTGTGTGGGATGTTATTATTATTATTATTATTATAACTATTATTATTATTATTATTCTAAAGCCCCTTCTACAGCATAGCAATCCCTGTCCTCTGACTCTTCCATAACCAGTAAGAGGATGAGTCCCTGACCAGGAACGAGAAAACGACTATCCTCACTCCCTGGCCATGGCCCATGAGGTGGGGCTGAGTCTGAAGGACCTGACCGCAGGGTCCACTGGGGTCTGGGGGCACCCTGCTGCGGCAGTCCCTCCCACCTTGGGGGTAGAAGAATCCAACTGCAGGACACACAAACCCGGAGCACAGGGCCCCAGCTAGGAGCCCCGCACAGAGCTGGACAGAGACTGGATGGGCCATTCTCAGCCCCCGCTGCCCCGGGTCTGCAGAGCCCAGCCAGAGAGATCCAGAACACAGAGTGTCCTGTTCACGTTCTCAGAAGCCCTCCCCCAGAGCCCCCTCTTGCTGGACACTGCCTGACCTGGCCCGTCTCTACAATGTGGGTCTCATCTGCTCAGCTGTCCACTCTGTCAGGAACGGGACCCGCAACCATCATGGTGCTCCACCCAGGACGGCCATCAGCACCCACACACAGCAGCTCCGCCACCTGGCCAGCCCTGTGCTGAGGGCGTCCCTGGATTCACTCTGAACCCTCAAACCCCGCGGTCAGGGCAGCCCCGATGACGACTCCCCTTTTGTTGAGACTCAGGAAGGTTAGGCAACCTGCCACAGTCACACAGCTGGGAAGTGACAGCACCAGAAAGGCACTCAGACCTCCAGACACAAAGTCTGTAACCCATGACTGCCGCCATGTCCTATGTCCCTTGTCCAGGGCCCTGCCAGGCCTGGCATGGCCAGATGCAGAACTTTCCTGGGGACAGCCACTGAGATGGGCAGGTGGGTGGCCGCCTCAGCCTTGTCTTCTCATCTCCTGTCGGAGACCTGCCACCTTATCCCATGGATAGGCACACACTACAATCCCTCCCGGACACAGGAGGAAACTGAGCCCAGTGAGGGAAAGTGGCCCAGAGAGGATACCCAGCATGATGCTAGCAACTTCTGCACCAGATCCCAGGGCTGCGACCCAGAGATGCTCTGGGCCTGCTTCCTCCTCTGCAAAATGAGGCTGAAGCCCTTCCATCCCTAACCCAGCACCCAGTGCCTGCGGTGTCAGCCAGAGACAGACAGACTCCACCCTCCCCGCCCTCCTCGGATTCAGCAATCTCTCAGCCGTAAACAGGAAGGGTAGGAGGGAGCTGCAGAGAGCAAAGGGAGGAAGCTGCTCTGGCCTGCGGAGGCCTGTCCCAGCCCCAGGCTGAAGGGGGACCAACCTCTAGGGAGCCTCCTGGGACCATGAACGAGAAGGGAGAGCGGAAGGACTCCCAAGTCACCCCCAGCTGGGTTCGAATCCCACCTCAGCCACTGCCTGGCTGTGTGACACTGGGTACGGGAAGGCACTCTCTGTGCCTCAGTTTCCCCTGTTAATAACGGGAAAATGGAAGTGCTGCCTCCTGGGAGTCACCAAGGCGACCCACGGAGAGCACGAGGCCTGGGTCCGCCCCGGGCACTAGCGGGAGCTGCAGGGGGCTGGCTACCCCCGGGCTGGGCGAGGGCTCTCGGTCCGACGCAGCGACACGGCGCCCGGCCGACGCCAGCGCCCCCCACTCCGCGCCCGGGCCGGGTTCCGAGGGCGCAGCGCCCCGCCCTCCGGGAGGCAGCCACCTGGCGCCCCGCGCCGCCCGCTCGGACCCCAGCGGGGGGGGAGGGCGCGCCCGCAGCGACACGGCGCGGGCCGGCGGGACCCCCACGCGCCACCCCCGCGCCCGGTCCCCTCCCTCGGCCGCCGCTCACCAGGGCCGACTGGGAAGCTGCGGCAAGCGGGTGAGCCCGCGGGGCAGTCGCGGCCGCTGCCGCCGCGGGCCCGGCTCAGCAGGGGCTCCGACTCTGCCCGAGGCTCCGCCATGGGGTCGCCTCGCCGCCCGGACCTCACAGGAACACGGGACGCGGGCGCAGGCTCCACTGCGCAGGCGCGGCGTCCCCGCCCCTGGGGCTCGGGGGGAGGGGCGGACTGCTGTGACGTAGGGGATGCCCCTTCGCTAGCAGCCAATGAGGACGCAGGTCTCGCGTGAGGAGGCGGGGACCACTTGGGCCCCGCCCCCCAGCGTGCGGCTCGCTTCCTTCCACCAGGGAGGGGCTCTCAAGGCTCCTTAGGGCTGGGAGGAGTGCTTCTCAAAGGGTGGTCCCCGGACCTGCCGCGTCAGCCGCACCTGGGCCTGCCCAGACCTGCCGAATCAGAAACTCTGGGGGCCGGGCCCGGGGATCTGTGTTTTGCATGTGAGTGTTGAGTACGTGGGGGACCGCAAAGGACACCCCGTAAAATGGAACTTGAGTTTGCGCTCTGCTAATGAAATTAGGAAGAATAAATAGAATAGAGCCTGAAGTTTAAAAAGGTAAATGACTGCAAAACATACATCTGACAAGGGGTTGATCTCCATAATATATAAAGAACTCACACAACTGAACAACAAAAAAACAAACAACCCGATCAAAAAATGGGCAGAGGAAATGAACAGACACTTCTCCAAGGAAGATATACAGATGGCCAATAGGCACATGAAAAGATGTTCAACATCACTAATCATCAGGGAAATGCAAATCAAAACAACACTAAGATACCATCTCACGCCCGTTAGAATCGCTAGAATCACCAAGACAAAAAACAACAAATGTTGGAGAGGATGTGGAGAAACAGGAACCCTCATACACAGCTGGTGGGAGTGCAAATTGGTGCAGCCTCTGTGGAAAACGGTATGGAGATTCCTCAAAGAATTAAAAATAGAGATGCCCTATGATCCAGCCATCCCACTACTGGGAATCTATCCAACGAACCTGAAATCAACCATCCAAAGAGGCTTATGCACCCCTATGTTCATTGCAGCATTATTCACCATAGCCAAGAAGTGGAAGCAACCTAAGTGTCCCTCGACTGACGACTGGATTAAGAAAATGTGGTATATATATACAATGGAATACTACTCAGCCATGAAAAAAGACAAAATCGTCCCATTTGCAACAACATGGATGGGCCTGGAGCGTATTATGTTAAGTGAAATAAGCCAAAAAGAGAAAGACAAACACTGTATGATCTCACTCATATGTGGAATATAAACCATCACATGGACAGAAAAAACTGGACTGTGGTTACCAGGGGCAGTGGGGGTGGGGGGTGGGCACAAGGGGTGAAGGGAGTCATATACATGGTGATGGACAAACAAAAATGTACAACCCAAAATTTCACAATGTTAGAAATCATTAAAACCTCAATAAAAATAAATTAAAAAAAATAAAAAAATAAAAATAAAAAGGCAAATGACACACTGAAAAAATAATTACAACATGTATAAAAAGTGTTCTCAAGATTAATAAAGAGCTTGTTTTCTATTGCACATTAACACAAGTTTAACTTAAAACAACTCTCGTTTATTATTTCTCAGTCCTGGAGGTCAGAAGTCTAGCGGCTCTGCCAGGGTCTCATCTCAAGGCCTCACAAGGCCAAAGTCAAGGTGTTGGCCTGCCTGGGCCAGGCTCATCCAGGTGGCTGGCGGAATTCACTGCTGTGGGGCTGGGACTGAGGTCCCCATCTCCTCCTGGAGGGCGGCCCGTGGTCATTCTCAGCTCCTGGAGGCCACTCGCTCTCGGTCCCCTCCATCATCAAAGCCAGCAAGAGTGCACTGAATCCTTTGCATGCTTCCAATGAGATGCTGCAAGACACAGCAAGATGCTGCGGGTGCCTCTGACATCCCTCTCTGCCACATCTCTTTGCTTTTATGGGCTCATGTGATTGCATCATGCCCATCAGGTAATCCAGGATAATCTCCTCATTTTAAGATCAGCTGGTTAGTAACTTTAATTACATCCGCAAAATCCCTTTTGCCATGTAACCTACCATAACCAAGAGCATGATGCCAGGATGTGAATGTCACGGGGGCCAAAATCCTGCCTCCCACCAAGCTCCTAAAAATCAGTAAGAAAAAGATTAAATTCTCCATAGGTGGGAAAGGGGTAGAGGACATGTATCAGAGGTTCACAAAGGAAGAAATATCAATGATGACCCTCATTAGAATACAGAGAGGCAAATTAAAATAGCAATGAAATCATTAAGCCCTTCAGTTGGCAAGGCAAATATTTAAAGAATGATTCAGCTCCTGGGGGCAAGAGGGTGGTGTACCCAGGAGGGTAGAGAGAAATCACAGGATGAGCTTATGGGCTCAAATTTTTTTCTTTACCAAGGAGCATGCATTTTAAAACCTAAAAAAAGTGAGATATTTTTATTCTGAAAAAAGGAAATAATAGAGGCAGCTATTTGCAAAAGTGGCCCATCCCCTATAATTAACAAGACAAGAAATAACAAGTGTTGGAGAGGATGTGGAGAAAAGGGAACTCTCATACACTGCTGGTCGGAGTGCAAACTGGTGCAGCCACTATGGAAAACAGTGTGGAGATTCCTCAGAAAATTAAGAATAGAACTACCATATGATCCAGCTATTCCAGAACCGACCCCGTGGCTTAGCGGTTAAGTGCACGCGCTCCACTGCTGGCGGCCCGGGTTCGAATCCCGGGCGCGCACTGACACGCCGCTTCTCCGGCCATGCTGAGGCCGAGGCCCACATACAGCAACTAGAAGGATGTGCAACTATGACATACAACTATCTACTGGGGCTTTGGGTAAATAAATAAATAAATAAATAAAACAATCCAGCTATTCCACTGCTGGGTATTTATCCAAAGAACATGAAAACACGAATGCATAAAGATACATGCACCTCTATGTTCATTACAGCGTTATTCACAATAGACAAGACTTGGGAACAACCTAGGTGACCATCAAGGGATGAATGGATAAAGAAGATGTGGTATATATACACAATGGAATACTACGCAGCCATAAAAAAGGGATGAAATATGGCCATTTGCGACAACATGGATGGATCTTGAGGGTATTGTGCTAAGCAAAATAAGTCAGAGGAAGAAAGTCAAATACCGTATGATCTCCCTCATAAGTAGAAGATAAAAACAACAACAAACAAACACATAGAGACAGAGATTGGATTGGTGGTTACCAGAGGGGAAGGGGGGAGGGAGAGGGTGAAAGGAGTGATTAGGCACATGTGTGTGGTGATGGATGGTAATTAGTCTTTGGGTGGTGCACATGATGTAATCCATACAGAAACTGAATTATAATGATGTACACCTGAAATTTATATAATGTTATAAACCAGTGTTACGTCAATTAAAAAAAAATGGCCCATCCCCCAAGGACTTGTCTGTATTGCAATTAAAGAATTCCCTTGATGTTTGGGTATAAACTCAGTGGAATGTGGTGCAGCGTAAGCGTTTACACCCACTTTAGGGTGTCGAGCCTGGTTTGGACGCAGGTGGGCTAACAGAAGGAGCTCTCATGAAAGGGGAGACAGAAATAAACTGTGGAGGGGGGGCAGCATGATCCCTCAGGGAGGCGCTGACCCTCAGATGCCAGTGCCCTGTCCCTGGTACCACCAAACTGTCCCCGGGGTGCAGACAGATGGCAGCTGGTCTGTGTCCATCACCAGCTTTCCGTAAGGCAGTCAGCTGGTCCTTAGAGGCCCCGCAGGGAGAGAAAGGGCTGGTGGGCCCCTCTGGGTAGCTGGGTTCTCACAGCAGCCTTGTGGTCCCGTGTGCATCTCTGGGGCCGTGGGGCACTGGCTGAGTGGGGCAGGGCAGGGCAGGGGAGCAGTGCTGGCCTGGGAATGAAACCAGAGACACCCACCAGGTCACTATGTGCCCTCAGGCAAGACACTGCCCCAGTCTGTGCCTCAGTTTCCTCTTCTGTGAGGTGGGGTCATAACAAACCCAAGACCACTGTGAGGAGTGAAGGGTCACACAGGCACTTAAGAATTGCTGGGCACACGTGGCCCACCTCAAGTCAATGTAACTACCACTGAGCTCCAGGCCTTAGCCCAAGCTGCCTCTGAAGACGGGTACCTGAGGGTTACTGTAAATATTCAACAAGAACATGATTACCTTTCAACCTTGTTCCCAACACAGACTAGATGAAAAGAAGTTAATCTGTTCAATTTGCTGTTTTCTTGTTTAACCTTAGAGGTGACTCAAGGGTCACAAGGATTTATAAGCTTGTTTTGCAGAAGAAAGAGAATGCCTTCAATGAAGTTACATCACCAGATAACCAGTCCCCAGACGCCCTTGAAGTCAGATTGCCCAAGGGCTTATCTGGAGTGAAAGAAACACAGATTTCCCCTTTGTTTCTCTGAAACTCCTCCTGCCAAGCCCCTTAGCTCTATAAAGACCCCCTGCTTTCTTGTGAAGGAAGATTTGCCAGAAACTATCCTCTTGCCTTCTCGTTTTGGCCAATTTGAATAAAGCTTTCTCCATCTCCAAGCACTGGTGTCCGTGATTGGCTTACTGCACATCAGGCACACGTACTTGAGATTAAGAGGTTCGGTATCACCTCCTCCAGGTCCAGCCACCTTGTGAGATCCACCAGGAGCCACTACCAGGCCAGCCCAGCCCAGCAAGTATTTATCGAGCACCTATGACATGCCCAGCACTACTCTAGGTGCTGGGGACACAACGGTGAGCAAAACAGGGGAGCTTTGGGACACCTGCATTCTGGCTCTGCTGCTTCCCCTCCTAGGCTGCCCAGCTGTGAGACCCTGGGCACATCATGCCCCTCTCTGAGCCTCGGTTTTTTCATCTGTATAGTGGGGAGGCAATTGCAATAGCCTCACACAGCTGTTGGGAGGGTCCAAACAAGGTGACACATGTCAAGCACAGGGCAGATGGGAGGTGATAGATGAACAGGGTGCCCTTCCATTGGGAACAGTCTGAGTGCTGGCCCCACCCTGCGTGCCTGCCCTCAGAGCTCCTTGTCTATCTGGTCCAGTGGAGGAGACAGACAGAAATGGGAACGAAGACACTGCAGCAGCATTTCCCAGGCCCGGGAGGAAAGGACGCAGACCCAGCCGGCTCTGGCCACATCCCTCCAAGGCTGTGCAGGCCTATAGGGCCCTCTGCCTTGCTTTTCATGATGGGGAAACTGAGGCCAAGGTGAGAACGACACTGAACCTTTTAACCTCAAGATTGTGTGCCTGATGCACCATAAGCCAATCACTGAGACATGGGTGCTTGGAGATGGAAAAAGGTTTATTCGAATTGGTGAAAACATAAGGCAGGAGGATGGGTTCTCTCAAATCTGCCTTCACAAGAGAAGAAAGCAGGGGGTTTTATAGAGCTAAGGGGCTTGGGAGAAGGACTTTCAGAGAAACAAAGGAGAATTGTGTTTCTTTCACTCCAGATAAGCCCTAGGGCAATCCGCTGGCGGCTGGTTATCTGGCGATAACTCCCTTAAAGGCATTCTTTTTCTTCTGCAAAACAAACTCATAAATCTTTGTGACCCTTGAGTCACCCCTCAGGTTAAACAAGAAAACAGCAAGTTAACAAAGTCAACTTCTTTTCATCTACGTCTGTGTTGGGAACAAAGTCCAAGGGTAATCATGTTCTTATTGAATATTTACAGTAACCCTCAGGTACCCGCTTCAAGAAGGGCTCTGCCAAGTCCTCCCCTTGTCTGTGGCTGAGGTTGGGTGAGGTCACCAGTGCCCCTACTTGCTGGGTGCTTGGGTCTTTCTGGTGCCCAGACTGGGAGGCAGTCCTGCGGGAGACCCGGGGCGAGACAGTGACCCCATCCCTGCCCTTGTCTTCCTCTCTCCTTCCCCTTGCAGCCCCAGCCCCTCCTGTCCCTCCTCCAGCCCAGACAGAAGTGCCTCTGCCGCAGTCCCCTGTCCACGTGGCAGCAGAAGCCGCCCTAGAACCAGCGTTCCCAGACCCCAGTCCCCTCAACCTGCTGGACACTGGGCTGCAGCAAACAGGCCACAAGCCATTCCTCCCCTGAGGGGGATGCTGCACGCCCTTAGGCTGTGGTGCAGGGAGAAACCAGGGAGGGGCAGGGAGCTATTGAAAAAAGAAATGGCAGGGGCCAGCCCTGCGGCCAAGTGGTTCAATTTCCATATGCTCCACTTTGGCAGCCCGGGTGCGGATGTGCACCACTCATCAGCCATGCTGTGGAGGCGTCCCACATACAAAATAAAGGAAGATGGACACAGATACTAGCTCAGGGAGAATCTTCCTTGCCAAAAAAAAAAAAAGAAAAGAAACAACAGGCCCAAAGTGCAGTCACTTGCCTCCAAGGCAGCAAAGACTTAATTGCAGTTTCAGCCCCTCCCCTGAATGTGACCTTAAGCTGATCCGTCTGGAAATTCCTGATCAATACCAGGGAGGCCATCTGCCTGTTAAGACCCTGGCTGCCCTCCCCCAAAGAAAAGTGACCTCGCCTGAAACAACCCTATTCTTTTCTTTTCCCAATAACTTCCTCCCGCCAAGTTTCTGCCCGTAAATACCTTCCCTTTTTTCCCACTCCTCAGAGCACCTTTCTATTTTCCAGATGGGATGCCGCCTGATTCTTGAATCCTGGAAGAAAGCCAATCCAATCTTTAGATTTACTCAGTTGAAATTTTTGTTCATTGACAGAGCGATGGGAGGAAGGAGGCAGCAACCTGGACGATCTTCACATGCAGCCCCCTCAGCAGAACAGATCTCATCCCGGGAAAAGGACGCCCCCACTGCACCCTGTCTGCAGGTGCACCCAGACGTGGCTCTCAATTATTCCTAGCACTGAACCCCTGCCATGGCTTCGAAATCACTGTCCCATCAATGTCTCTCCGTGCTTATCCAACCTCAGTCATCATCTGTCTCCTCCTGATTCTTGCCATCCCACTCCCACCTGTACTTTTCTATCTTATAGGTCTCTTCAAATTGATCTAAATTGATTCATTTTCCCTACTTAATTTCATTGCAGGTAATAAATGCTACAAACCCAGTTTAATGGGCTACTATGTTTTTTCTAACACACGTTAAAATAAATACATGTATTAGTAGTCTAGTGCTATGTAACAAATAGCCCCCAAACTTCACAGTTTCACACAATGTTTATTATCTGCCAGTTTTTCTTGTACTGGAATCTGAATGCAGCTCAGCTAGATGCCTCCGGCTCTGGGTCTCTCACAGGCTGGCATCAAGGTGTCCGGCAGGGCTGCAGCCATCTCAAGGCTCAATATGGGTCCAGGCTTACTTAGCGGCCATTGGCTGGATTCGGTTCCTCATGGGCCATTGGACTGAAGGCCACAGTTCCTCCAAGTCTATTGCCAGGGGGCCGCCCTCAGTTCCCTGCCACGTGGGCCTCTCATAGGGCAGCTCAGGACATGGCAGCCAGCTTCATCAGAAGGAGCAAGCGAGAAGAGCCAGAGAGAGAGGACTAACACAGTGGAAGTCAGAGTCCTTCATACCTCATCTGAGAAGTGGCCTCCCATCCCTCCTGCTGTGTCCTATCCATCAGAGGCCAGTCACCAAGTCCAGCCCACCCTCAAGGGGCAGGGATCACTCGAGCAAGAACACCAGGAGGCAGCGACCCTTAGGGGGCATCTTAGAAGGCTGCCTACCACAATAGGCGGCAAGTAAGGCTTTGTTTTCATGTTAATTCCTGTGCCCCAAAGACCATCTCCCACACAATTCTCACCTGGTTCTCACATCCCCTCTGTGAGCCAAGACAGCTGTCACTGTCCCCTGGGCAGATGAGGAAACTGAGGCTGGAGGGGCTCCGTGACATGCCTCCCAAGGCTGCATCGCCCAATGGGCTGGAAGCATGGTGTCTGAAAACAGCCCTGGCCCGCCATCAGCTGGGCCCAGGAGCACAGGCCCGGCTCAGGGTGGGATGGGGCCAGGTGGGCATGCCACAGCAGAGCAGGCCTGGGGAAGGGCCAGGCATGGCTTGCACTGCCGTCCAACGCCACAAAGCAGTGGCTTTCTCCTGTGAGTGAGGCTGATACCCAGCAATGGGCTCGCTCTGCTTGCTGCGATCTGAGCCAATTAATCACAACGAGTTACAGATCGAGAAACGAAGTTTAATCAGATTAGCCAGCAAATCGGAAGACAGGTGAATAATGTCTCAAAGACCCATCTTCAAAGATTACAGAATCTTGAGGCAGTTATATAGGGAAAATGGGCAGTAAGGAGGGGGTCCAGGGATGTTGGTCTCCAGGCATCATGGGCTCCAGGCATCACATTGTTCCATTCTTCTGTCAGCTGTGATGGATACTTTGTAGGTGTGTTTCCTGCCTGTGGTCAGCCTGTTCCTGGAGAGAAACTTATAGAACAAAGTTTTTAATTTATCAAGCTATTGGGGAGTACGTAGGTAGGTGGAGGCCATAAATCAGGAAAGCACGTGAATTTTTTGGAGTACGTGCAGCGCAGCGAGTAGTCACAGAGGAGGGGCTGGGCTATTTAGTGTAACAAGATGGCCTCACTTATGCTCACTTACTAGGCCAGCCCAGAGGAAGCGACAGGGCAAAGTCAGAGCCAGCGGTTTGCAAAGTAGATAAGAAAGGGGGTTCTTGGCACAGAACTCTGTTCCTTGCCCTGCCCCCAGAGAGAAAACAAACCTGAGATTCATCAGGGACAGTGTCCTCCTCTCTCCCCCCACCCCCTACACACACCACAAATGATAGAAGAACACGCCCACCACCATGCAGCTGCAATTCCAATGTTGCCTTTGTTGCCTGTGCCCCTCGGAACATGCAGTGGAGACAGGCATCCTCTTGGTGGGGACAATGACTGTGGCTCAGCCTGAGGATCACTTCATGTCACACCAGGGCCACTGTTGGAGGACTGCTCCATCAACAGAGAGCTTTCTCTTCTGAGATACCCACACGGAGGTTGTACCACATTGGGTGTGCATGTCAGAAGTGCCCCATTCCAAACACGTGCCCCGAGCTGTGTTACTTTGGGCAACGTGCCAACCCCCTCTGTGTTTCGTTCCTGCTTGGTTCTATAGGGGGAATACTGGAACCTTCCTGGTGAGGCCACGGGGTGTATAGGAGACTCCAAGAGGGGCCAAACGTCCTTGCAGCCTGGAGGCACCAGCCGTCAAAGGTCGGACATCTTGGGCCTCTGGACGCTCCTTGGTCATATTTATTACCTTCCTGGATGCACCAGGCCAACTGCCCACCGCGGGCTGGGTTTCTTCGGTTTAGCTGCATGAGGGGCGAGCATGCGTCCACGTAGGTCTTTCTAAACATAGCTTCATGTCTTTTGTTCATTTCTGCACTCATTCATCCACGAATCTATTGAGCGCCTACTGTGTGCCGGGACCTGTCCTGGGCACTATTGACTCATACAAAACGTGCTCATTGTAACAGTTCCAAACGATTTCTGAAAGCACGTGGGAAAAAGCAGAAATCACCGAGCCTCGTGGTAACATGGGAAAAGCATGAGCCCTGAACCATCGAGGTCTGAACTCACATCCCTCCCCACCACCGTCCTCATGCGCTCGGGCAGCCCGACGCCTCGCTGGGCCTTGGTTTCTGCATCCATAAAGCGGGGATAATGACAGAGGTGACTCCCGGGTTTGCAGCGAGAGGGGACACACGACGGGGCCGCGGTCCCCGTTCCTGTTCTCCCACCCGCTTCCTTCTACAGCATCTTTGGGAGAAACAGGCAGTGTTTTAAGACCGTGAAGAATTCTCCAACCTCTTGTCACACTTCAGTCTCGAAGCTACTACCAAGAGCAGCCCGGCGATCATCCTACTGAGGGAAACCGAGACTCAGAGAGGCTGTGTGCTTTATCTGCGGTCACACAGCGAGTGAGGAGCACAGTGCACACCAAGCCTGGCCCGAGCCTGGAAGGAGAGCATGGGGGCTGGGCACAGGGCCACCAGCGGGGGTGTTCATGAGCAGACCTCCTCGTCCGTGCCCTGGGGACCAACCCCTGGGAAAAACAAATACTTCCCAGGCCGCCCAGGCTGCACTTGCTATTTTGAGTCCTTTTACGCATGACACAAGCAACAGGAATCTGGGGAGACCCGAATCACTTGTTGTGATGGGAACTGAGCTGCTCACGGTGGCGACCAGGGGAGGGGCTTGGGGGCTGAGGGTCAGCAGGGTGGGGTGGGAGGGCAGAGGACCACGGGGTTGGGGAGCAGCACTGGGCAGAAGGCCCGTCTGGAGCCTGGAGGGGGGGCCTCGGGGAGGCGAGGGGCCGTGTGGGTCCTGGTGGGAAGGCTAGTGGCCGGGGCGGCATCTGGGCCTTGCCCAGCACAAACGTGACTTCCTGGGCCGAGAGCCCCAGACGCAGAGCCTGAGATGGGGTGTGAGCGGTTTATTCAGACCACCATCCCGAGAAGTGGGTCTGGGATGGGGAGGAAGTCACAGAAGGTGCGTCATCAGCGGGTGGCAACAGGGCTCAGTCTCCATGGGGCCCCCTGGAGACAACAGAGAAGGAGCCTCAGGGTATCCCCACCTAGGGCCAAGGAAGCTGGGTGTTCCCAACTCCCCTGCAACACTGGCCGTCCGCTGGAGCCGCTCCTAGGGCCCAGATCTGCCTGCACAGAGAGGCGTGGGTGCTGGCAGGAGGGCGCCATCAGCCTGGCCTAGATCAGTGAGCGCCAGGACCCTGCCAACAAGCACCAATGGCATCCGAGGCGAGGCAGCAGCACCGAGACCGTCCCACGTGCTGCTATTCACCGAGCACCCCAATGTGCCCGGTACCGGCCCGGCACTGGGCACAGCCAGGTGCACACAGTCAGGCCTTCCCTCTCGGAGGTGGCTGCCTCATCGAGGAGATAGAAAATGAGAAGAACACACAGGAAGACAAACAGCACACGTGGGATTCGCGCCAGGAAGGGACTGACAGACCGATAAACAAGATGTGGCATATCCACACCACGGGGTATTATTCAGCCGTAAAGAGGAACAAAGTGCTGAGTCTTGAAAATAATTATGCCAAGTGGAAGAAGCCAGATACAAAAGGCCACGTCGTGTGTGATTCCGTTAACGTGAACTGTCCGGATAGGTAAACCCACAGAGACAGGAGCAGGTTAGTGGGGGCCAGGGCCAGGGGGAGGGTGGGATGAGGAGTGATTGCTAACGGGTAAGAGGTTTCTTTCGGGGGTGATGAAAGTATTCTGAAATTTGCCGGTGGTGACATTTGCACAACGTCATGATTATATTACAAACCACTTCACTGTACACTTTGAAAGGCTGAATTTCATGGTAAGTGAATTATATCTCGATTCCAGAAAGCACCCACAGGGTGGGGCCGTCTTCAGATGAGAGGGTCACGGAGGGCCTCCAGGAGGAGGTGACGTTTTAGCTGAGGTCTGAAGGATGAGGAGGAGTTGGCCGTGGGGTGGAGAGAGGGGGACAGGAGGAAGCGTGATGTGTAGGAGGAGTGACAGCATGGCCAAGGGCAATGACCTTGAGGACAGAGGGCCGAGAGTAAGTGAGGGGCAGCAGCCGACCCCGCAGGGCTGGGCATCCGTGCTGAGGGGTGCAAATCTTATTGTGAGAGCAACAAGAAGGCCGCTGGAGGGTCTCGAGCCGGGGAGAGGGACACAATGGGATTTGTGCTTTTAAAGGGGGGTGGCGGAGGGGGGAGTGGATTAGAAGGGGCGGGAGGCAGACCCTCCAGGGGTCCAGATACCTCCTGGGGGTCTCTTGGGACTGGTGCTGGAGGTTACTCGGTGCAAACACACTCTGGTGCCTTAAGAGGGGCTGGGGTGGGGGCACCTTGCTCTGCTGTGGCCATTTGCGTCCCATGGTTTCTTAAAGGCACCCCTGCCCTCAGATGATGCGCCCAGGCGAGGAGAGAAACGTTTGGGGGTGCCACAGCACAGGGAAGGGGGCTCAGGGGAGGCCCACCTCCAGGCTGCAGGGAAGGTGAGCTGTGGACGAGCGAGAGACAGCCGGACAGGGATGGGAGCAGACCCCGTGACTGCCTGGAAAGCAGCCTGGACTTTGAGCTTGCTGCTGGCCAGCTGCCCAGGGCTCCTCAGCAGGACATGAGCCCAAGGGGCAGAGACGACCTGGCCCAGGACCCCTGGAAGGGGAGGCTCCTGGACTGGAGGCTGGGGAGAGACTGGTGGTCACCCAGGCTGTGGAGGGCTGGTCCTGCCTCGCCTGCCAGGGGTCTAAGCCAGGCTAGGGGACCCGGCGGCCAGCTGCCCAGGGCTCCTCAGCAGGACATGAGCCCAAGGGGCAGAGACGACCTGGCCCAGGACCCCTGGAAGGGGAGGCTCCTGGACTGGAGGCTGGGGAGAGACTGGTGGTCACCCAGGCTGTGGAGGGCTGGTCCTGCCTCGCCTGCCAGGGGTCTAAGCCAGGCTAGGGGACCCGGCGGTTCACAGTCAAGGTCTGTTCTGCTGGGCAGAGGAGAAGCCCCTACCGGACTCAGGTGGCTTGCCAACCAGGGGGGCCCCTCAGAGAGCCAGCAACGTCCCAGCAGCTGGAACCGGGAAGCCACTCAGAGAACGATGCCAAAGGAACTTCCGCTCCCCTTCAGAGCCGGCTGAGCGTGCTGCCCTGGGGATGTTCATCCTGCATCGAGCGTCTCCTGTGTGCCAGGTCCTCGCCGGGTATTGAGGTCAGCAGAGGATCAGCTGTAGTGCCGTCCCTGGGGAGAGGCAGACAAATGACACCTAGACTGCATGCTCCCGAGGGACAGGAGCCGGGACTGTCTCATTCACTCCTGGGGACTCACCTCGGAGGCTGAACTCATAGCTGGTGCTCAACAAACGTTTGTTGAATGACTGACTGAGCCACGCCTGTTGACTGGAAGCAGCACAGCGGTGGCAGCACTTAGGAAGGAGCAACAAACTGAGCTTGGGTGGGGAGTGAGGCTTTGTGGGGAGGCTTCCTGGAGGAGGTGACATTTGAGCTGGCCCTGAAGGATGTGTAGGAGTTTTCCAAGGAATAGCAGGTAGAGAGAACCGCATAAGCACAGACCTAGAGGGGAGAAAGGGCCTGTACCAACCAGGTGACTGAGCAGTCTGTGCCTGGGGCAGGGTTGGACAGCTGGGGACTCCTCCAGGGCTGAGCTAGGATGGGCCAGCAGCTCTCTATCTGGTTAGATTCCTTTAACTCTCCCATCTTCTGGCTTGGCTGTGGGTCCACCTGCTCCCGATTCCTGAAGCTTCTTTTGCAGGCAAGGCTGCAGATACCGTGGATGAGGACAGAGGTGAGGGAATCTGCATTTCTGCTGGAAGGGACTTCAGCACAGTTCAGAACCTGGAGGCCGTGCACTCACCTGGGTCTCGGCTATCACCATCTCAGGGGGAGACCTGGGGCCCAGCCCACACTTTGCAGACCCTCCTGCAGGGAATCCCGCTGCGGAAAGAGACCTGGAAGTCATGCAGTCACACCCTCCTCTACAGTCAGGGAAGCCACCAGCACATATGTGCACTCTCGGGGTAGAGGGGTGCAGCCCCAGGGCGGGACCCGAGGCTCAGCAAAGAGCATGAGCCGGAATTCAGCCCCAGTTGCCCTCGCAGCCAGGTGCACTTGAGGAGTGCGCAACCCAGCAACAGTACATGGTGGCCCTGCTTGCAGCTCTTTCCGCAGGGCCTCTGCAGTCTGGTGACAGGGGCCTGGGGAGGCCCAGATCCCCACACATGTCATGCTCTGCTCTTTGGCGCGGCTGGTTTCTATTGAAGAACGGCCCACTGCGAGCGGTCCTCGCCCTCAGACTTTCAGGCTAGATGTTTCCGTTACTGTCTAGTAAGTGGGCTTGAAGGCAATTTTGGGAAGAAGGAACAGGGATGCTGTAGTTTTTTGATCTCCCAAAACCCCCCTATAAAAATGGACAAAGCGCTAGGACAGCAAAACCCCAAACTCGGGGGGAGCAGCCCCCGTGAAACTGGGCGGCAAGGCGTCCCCAGCATGCGAGCCGGGGGCACGTATCGCCAGACCCATGCAGTATCAGCAGCGGCAAGAGAGGACGGGGAGGGGAGTCAGCGGGGCCCTGATGGTCCTGAGCACTGGAGGACCCCCAGTCACCAACAGGTCCTCCCCGGCCAGCCTGATGGTCCCATCAGAGAGCAGGAGTCAACCAGGGGAGCGCGGGCTTCCACTCACAGCGCATAGGGAGGCAGCAGTCAGATCAGCCGGTGCCGGAGCAGCCTGGGCCGGGGAACTCCTGAACCAACAAAAGGAAACATCCCTCCAGGACAAAGGCCCGCACTGTGTCAATACCCACACAAAGACACTGCAAAGAGACGATGGGGAGCAGACGACAGCCCTCCGCGGCCCAGGAAGAGCTGCCGAAAAGACACGCCCTAGACAGAGAAGAGCCGTAAGTTCAACATTTCAAAACGAGCTATTTCACTTTATTTATTTATTTTTCAATGCTGACATCCCCAGGACTTAGTTATCTTATAACTGGAAGTTTGTACCTCTTGACTGCCTTCACCCGTTTCTCCCAACCGCCGCCCCCACCTCTGGCAACCACTCATCTGTCCTCTGTTTCTGTGAGTTTGGTTTTTTAGACTCCACATATATGTGAGATCACCAGTATTTGTCTTTCTCTGTCTGACTTATCTCACTTAGCATCATGCCATCAAGCTCCATCCATGTTGTCGCAAAGGTCAGGACTTCCTTCTTTTTTATGGTTGAATAATACCTATTATTTTAGATATTAAGGACCCAATAGAAATTGTGAACGAGTAGCATGTTCAGAATTAGAAAAAACTCAGAAACGAAGCAACCGGAGAAAAGGGAAATTTGGGAAGAGGTGACAGAACTCAGAAAAGAATTAAAATAAGAGAGAAAACTGTTTAAGAAAATGAAGACTGAAACTAAAAGGAACATAAGAACACATAAGTACTGCAAATAATGCCATAAGGAAGACAGACCGGAAAGCAGGAACATTTAAAAACCAAAAAGAAATGTTGAGACAAAAAAAGAAACGTTGAGGGACAATTATAGATGTGGAAAATAGGCCAGTAATATCGAAGAGACGTATAAGAGGAACCCAGAAGAAAACCAAAGAAAAGGATCAGAACAAGAAACAAAAATTATAATTCAAGAAAATTTCCTGAAATAAAAAAAAATTTTTAACCACGTAACAAAAGAGCACACTGCTCCACACAGGAAACCAAATGACAACGGCCAAAAGAAAAATGAGGGACTAAGTGTGTCATATAAAGGTGTAAGGTCACCAGGAGACAAGGCTTCTAAATACCTAAATATGCACTAAAACCAACAAAGAGACGTAGAGAGTGTGGTGGTCTTATGGACTGAGCATCTGTGTTCCTCCAAAATTCATATGTTGAAGCCCTAATGCCCCCCTCACCGTGATGGTACTTGGAGATGGGCCTCTGGCAGGTGGTTAGGGTTAGATGAGGTCATGAGGGTGGGGCCCCCAGGATGGAATCAGTGCCCTCTTAAGAAGAGACCCAGAGAGCTTGCTCCGCCACGTGAGGACACGGCGAGAAGGCAGCCGCCCACAAGCAGGGAAGAGAGCTCTCGTGGGAAACCAGACCCTGCTAACCTTGATCCTGGACTTCCCAGCCTCCAGAACAATGAGAGAATAGATCTCTGTTGTTTGAGCTGCTCAGCCTATGGTGCTTTGTTTTGGCAGCCTGAGCTGACAGGTGGACCACCTGTTGTCAAGTAGGGGCCAATGCCACGCCCTTCTAAAGCTAAGAACTACATATCCCAGAATCCCCTTCTCTGTATGGTTCCTGGTAAGTTACCAATGAGAGGCATCTTCAGAAGATTTGTAAGGAATAAGTAAAACAGAAACCATTATTCTCTAGATGTTGTGGCGACCAGATACCACAGCTTCACGAATCCTCCAGAAGCTTCCACCCGGCCCTGAATGCCTCTCCCCGGGCTCTTACTCACACTCATTGAGGCCCGAGGTTGTCCCCTCTGGACTTCTCCATGACCTCGGCTTCCCACCTGCTCCAGTGCTCCAGGTCCAAGAGAACAGTGACTATGTCCCTGATCCGCCGCCTGCAGCCTTCCAGACCTTCACCCCACAGCTGCTCCCACATTCACATAAGCCCTGATTTCTATTTTAAGCCCTTTATTTCTGGAATACATGTAGCAGCTCTGCTTTCCTGATCAAACTCAGATGGAGGCAGTTTTCTATAACAGAAGTGGGGGCTGGAAAAACAAACTCCTAGAGATGAGAATCTGAAGAGTGTTCTTTGGCCTGATTATATTTAAAGGCTTTTAGTAGCTCATTGCAACAGTGAATGGAACGCTGGTATTCGTGCCCGTGTGCAGCCAAAACAGTGATCTAAATTATCGCCATTAGTCACATGGAGGCAAGTGCCTACAGAGGGCAGAGCATGGTGACACGTAGCTGTTGCGATAGGCTATGATAGGAAAACAATGCACAGCAGAGTGCACATGTTGTGAAGTTGGTCGGCCTCTTCTAACTGCACTGGAGAATTCAGAGGAAAAAAATATGAGCTCATGGCTTTAAATACCCAGCCATGACCAAGTTATTAAAAACTTCCTTTACCGCCCTAAAAGAGCCCATATCTGTTGTAGCCACAGAGCTGAGTTTTCAGAAAAACCAAACTCTGACCCTGTGGGTGGCTAAATTACAACACAACCATTTGAACTCTTGGCCACATGGGTTCTCCTCAGTTGAACTTGGGGCATTGATTGGGAAAGAGGGGAATCCTCGACACTGGCATGGACTCCATTTGGAAAGAGTCCAGTGCGGCTAGGACGTTGACCCTGCAAACTCCATAGAACCTCTCTCACCAGGAGAAGCAACCCCTTGTCCCCTCGCTAAGGGCATTTGCTTGAAGAAACTATAATGATCACTCCTAAGGTAGACCCTTCCTCAAGAGCCCACCACCACCTCTTCCCTCTAGGTCTGTACTTAAACTCAAATCGCAGCACGGCCCAGGAGCGTGGGTACAAAATCTGTTCCAGGAAGATACACTAGACACGGCAAAAGAATTGACAGGTATTTCCAGTTTCTCTTGGCAGAAACCTCGGGATTATGTATAAGAACGGGCCCTATAGGGTTAGACCAGGATGGAAGAAATGTAATGTTGGTGGAAAAAATGTGATGTTGGGTCAGGCTTTATTTTTGATATAGGTGCACCACCCATCCTGGATTCAACATGTTAACTCGACAGCTGGGAGTGGCTCTAATCATTCGCTCATTTCATTGACTGAAATCTGGACCAATGGCAGCCCATTCTAAACAAAGATGAGATACCAGGACTTCCTTGGTAGAGCACAGTCTTTCAACTTCGGCACTATGGTTATTTTGGGCCAGATAATTCTTTCTTGGGGAGGCTATTGTGGGGCCTTAGCAGGATCCCTGGACCACCAGATTCTTGTAACACACCTCTTCTAGTTGTCCCAAAATGTCCCAAAAATGTCCCCAGACATTGCTAAATGTCCCCTGGGGACAAGATCCCCCCTGGCTGAGAACCACTGCTGTAGACAAAGGTATTCAAAGACTTGAGGACATAGGAATATTGGAGTGGATTTATTATACACAGCCTGCTCACCCATGCTCCAGCTATGCCCCCAAGAGGGCCTTCACCAAAGCTGGGAGGAACACACTGGGGAAGGAGCACAGCACCTGGAAAGGCTGTGGCTGTTCCCTGCGGGCCGGGAACAACAGTGGGATATGCTGCCGTTGAAACGGTCTTCCTGAGTTCAATGGGGATGATGGAATCCCAACACGGCAGGGGCCCAGGAGAAAAGGAGGGTGTCGTTATCATAGCAGAAACAGTCATCATCAGAATAGCTTGACCCACAGAGATGCTTGGCAGTGGCTAATTGATCATGAAGTACCTGGGACTGAAATGTTGGGTTTAACCACACAAAATTGCTGATATGCAACCATTTTTGACCTGAACAACTACAATTTAACATGGTTCAACCCAACAAATGAGCAGCCTACTGAGATCTTACTTGATTGGAATAAGCAGAAAAATGGTAGATCTGACACACAAGACAGCAAACTGACCCACTATCTTGATGACATCATGCAGATGGGACCTGATGAGCAAGACGCAGAAACACTCTACAAATCTTGGTAAGACAAGTGCATGTCAGAGGGTGGGAGGTGAACCCCAGAAAATGCAGAGGCCTTCATCTAAGTGAAATTTCTAGAGGTACAATTGGCAGGGGTGTGTTGAGATATCCCCTCAAAGAGGAAGCAGAATTTGCCAGACCAGGCAGCTCCTATTACTGAGAGAGCAACGCGACGCCTAGTGGGCCTCCAGATTTTGGATGCGATACACACCTCATGCAGGTGTGCTCCTCCAGCTGAACTACCTGTGACGTTGCCACGCTTGAATAGGGCCTGGAACAAGAGGAGGCTCTGCAAGAGTCCAGGCTGCAGTGCAAGCTACTCCACAAATTGGGCCAGTGGACCCACCAGAGCCGACAGATCTCAAAGTGTCTGGGGGAACTAGGGATCCTGTCTGAAGCCTTCAGCAGGCTCTTACAGGTGTATCACAGAACAGGCTGTTAGGGGCCGGTCCTGTGGCTTAGCGGTTAAGTGCGTGCACTCCGATGCTGGTGGCCCAGGTTCGGATCCCGGGTACGCACCAACTTACCGCTTGTCA
>JABWHU010000190.1:5006327-5027873 GCA_014189135.1 Dicerorhinus sumatrensis harrissoni
CCTCCTGTGCCCGCTCCTCCCTACTTCCCAGCAGTAGGCTGGAGCCCAGGAGACAGGCTCTACGAGGGCCGGGCAGGAAGGCTTCCTGACTGCCCCCTGCCTCTGGTCAGCCCCCTGAAGAGGCCCATCCTGGGCTCCTGGCGTCCGGCCTGGGACCCCGGCCCCGTTGGGGGGAGTCCTGGGGGGACCTGCTCACTGTGTGGGGCTGAGGAGAGACGAGGGTAGAGGCCCCGGGGGCCCGGGTCAGGCGCAGGGAGAGCGGAGAGAGGGGGAGGGCGGCTCCCCGAGCTCCGGGCAGGAGGGTGGCTAACGGAGTGAACCGCCCGTCGAGGGAGCAGCACCGCCCCACGGCCGGCATTCTGCCCCAGCCCTGGACCCACTCTGCCTTACCCTGGTGGTCCCACAGCAGGGGCTGCAGCACCACCCTCGGGCGGGCCGACCCCCAAGGGCACTTCCCTGATGACCGGCCCCCAGGCAGCCCGACTGGTTCCTCCCAGGCGGCCGCTCCCAAGCTCCCCTTTCTAACAGGCCCAGCCACTCCTCCCAGCAGGGCCACGGCTCTGCGGAGAGGGGACCCCATGTGGTCTGCGGGCAGAGGTTCCAGAAGCTTCAGGTGATGGAAGTCAGGGTGCCCGCCTGCCCCGCTCCCAGCGCCGGGGGTGTGCCCTCCCCATCCTCCCGCCCGCCTTCCCCACACCACTCAGAGAATCCAGGAAGAGCTGAGTTGGAGGCCACCACATATGACACCTCAGGGGACTCCAAGAAACCAGGTGCGACCCTGAGGACCCATGTGAGGGGGAGGGGCCAGGGCCCATCCACCTGGAAGCTTCCACCAGCCCAGGCCTCCACACGGGGAGAAACGCCTCCCAGGCCTGAAGGTGACCAAGAGGGCGGTCTAGGGGCCTGGCTCCTCACAGCCCAGTGAATCCAGGCCCTGGCAGTTCATCTCTTCCTCGAGCCCCACCCCAGGCCCCCAGCCCTGAGCACCCGTGGGGAGCTGCCCCCCGTGAGCTTGAAGGGGTCCTCCTGCCTGGGTCCAGCTGCTGCGGCTCAGAACCCAAGCCCGGTCGGCAGGAGGGCAGCCCTCACCCACTGCCAGGACCTGGAGGTCAGGGAAGGGCTGGGCCCGTATATGAACATGCATCTGCCCTTAGCGGGCGCTGGGCCTGGGAAGGTGGACTCCACGACTCGGGCCTCTCCCAGCCTCTGGACCCTTCTCATGCACCATCACTTCCATCTGGCTACGAAGCAAGCCTTCTTCTCTTGGTCCCACCCCGCAGCCCCCAGGAGGATTCCCAGCACCTCCGTCCATGCCCTGGACCACCTCATCTCTGAGCTAATGGAGGGAGACGGCACAGAGGACGGGGGAGCAGAAGCCCCAGGCCCTCCACCACCTTCCTTCCCCCTCCCTTGGTATTTAATTATTAAAGCGAGCCAGGGTGGGGCGGTGAGCCTCTGCTATCCCCCCCCCCCAAGGCAGCACAGCTGGGCCCTCAGCATCCCCCCACCCCAAGCCTCCCTCTTTCTGGGGGTCTGTCTGGTAAAGGCAGGAAGCCGAGGGCCCTGAGCATCACCAGTTTCCACCCCGAAACCATGTGGAGCCAGGGGTCTGGCCATCTCCCTGACAGCTGCTGGTCAACAGAAGAGCAGAACTAAGGCTCGGGGGGTGGGTATGGCCTCTCCTACCAAGGGGCTTCTGGGAGCTGGAAAGAGCACTGGTCTCCCTGTCTGGCTGCTCTGGTTGTCACTAAGCCCGACTTTCTGCCACTACATGATCTGCAGGGTGGAGTGTGGGGGTGACGGGACATGGGGTGGGTGCTGCTGCCTACCAGCCTTGGGACCTCGGCCTTGCTGTGCCTCGGTTTCCCCGTGTACTACGGTCAGGCATTGGGGCACTAGGTGGAGGGAAGGGAGAGGGTGGCCGCTGAAGGAGGGACATTCACAGGAACAGCCAATCTCAAGCACTGGTGGTTAGGGCAATGACTCCATTTATTGAGCACCTACTGTGCAGTGGGTCCCGGGCTAAGAGCTCCACGGACAGATCTCGTTTACTCCTCACAGCAGGGCTCCGAGGTACAGCCTGGTGGCGCCCGCTGCGGAAGCACACATGGGTGTCCTCATCCAAGGCCAGTCCTGCCAGGCGGCCAGAGGTGGCGAGAGCCCAGCCACCGTCCAAAGGCTCCGGCACAGCAGCCATCCTGTTCCCCTGGGAGCTCAGGCCTCCCACCTTTGTGTCTCCCACCAGCAAAGCACTGGGAGTTGGGGTTTGGGGGTGATGCATGGAGTAGACAGGACACGCCCATCGCAGCCCAAGGACACCCCAGACCGGGCTTGCAGGATTCCGCAGTCGATCGAGACCAAAGGAAGGGGACAGCTCAGTTTCAGGCTGTAGGCGTCTGAAACAAACAAGGGGGTGGCAAAGGGACGTGTGTTCTACAGACAGCGCAGCCCCCCGCCTGAGAGCTGACGCCTCCTCCCGTCTTCATCTTCCATCTTAGGAAGAGGAGCCGGAACGCCTCTCCGGCATCCGCCCAGCTTTCCCAAATCCCCTGCCAGCTGTGGTTTTGAGATAACTGAGGTTTGATATTTTATGCTAGAATTTTGAAGCCCAAGGTCTTTTCACATATGCAGGGCTTGGTTCAGAACCCTCAGCCAAGACAATTCCTCTTCCCAGGGTCCAAGGGGTTCATCTAGAAGGCGGGACGGAGAGATGGGTCCATTTATGGTCCAGCCTCTCAATACATGGGAAGAAGCCCAGGTCCAAGGAAACGTGCCCTTAAACACATTGGTGACAGGCCAGGAAGCCATGCAAACATGTTGCAGAGATCTTCCCGAATCAGGACAACCGAGAATGCAAAAGTGCAAAAATATTACATTTTAAGCCAGCAGGGCTGGAAAGAAGCCAGTAGGGGCTTGGAGAAAACAACAGGGCACAGTTCACAGAATTAAAATTCATGGAAAACTCTGCTGCAGTGAGTCAGAATGCCAGCACGAAGTTTCCTGGCAGCTCAGGAGAAGGCTTACCTACAGGCGGATTTTTTAAAAAATCTTTGTAATTGATCTGATTGGGGTCTAATTTACTCACTATAAAATGCACACATTTAATATATAGTTCAATGATCTTGGACCCATGTATGTATGCCCATGTCATCACCAAATCAATATATGGAATGTTTCCATCCCCCCAAAAAGAACATTTCCATCACCCCGCTCCCCAGAAGTCTGCTAGTGCCCGAGCATCCAGCCCCTCCCCCCGCCCCTCCCCCCAGCCTGAGGCGACCTCTCATCTCTGCTTTATGCACTTTCAGTTGTAGATTACAGACTCACTTCATAGGCAGATTTGTATACGGTGTCAGCCAGGATTTGGTGACAAGTAACAGAAACCCCAGTTTAATCTAGCTTGCGAGGGAGTGCAGGGGTATATGTGTGTTCAAGGGAATTTACTGACTCATACCAGGGAGGTTCCAGAAGTGATTTTCATTTCAGACATAGTTGGATCCAGGGCCTCAAATCATGTTCTCAAAGTTACTTCTCTTTTTTCCTGTTTCTCATTTCTGCTTTGTCTGCATTGCATTTATTCTCAATGAATAAACTAGATGGCAGGTAACCAGTGGTTCTGTTTACACTCGACGAATTCAGCATTCGTAGCAGAAAGAGCCTCCCTTTCCTGATAATTCTAACCAAAGTCCTGAGGATTCTGCTCTCTGGCCAGGCTCCAGCCACATGCCCTCCCCTGGATCGGGAGGCAGGGATGGGGGATTGAGGAGGGTGCCAACCTGTCTCATCTAAACCCAACAGGCTGAGAGCGGGGAAGAGGGGAGTTCAAGGTAAATCCAGGGTACGCTGGCACAAAAAGGAGATGCTGGCAGGCAAAGTGGCAAATGCAGGCTACGTTCCTCCCCGGACATTCCACCACCCACACACGCACTTGTTTCCCACGTACGATTTTAAAATGCTCCCACCCCAAATCCGTAGCTGTATTATTCACAGCAGCAAATGCATCCATGAGAAGAGACCATCCAACTCTGGGGACTGGAGTACCAATCCAAGCCTAGGACCTGTGGGCTATTTGGATCTCTCTCCATCAGATCCAGGGATTCTTCCTCTCGGATTGGTACCCTACGGCCAAATGATGACCCCTCAAAGACACACAGTTCACAGTGGACAGGACAAAAGGAATAATCATGATTTTTAAAAACTCCCATTTGGAAAAGGAGAGAACAGAAACAAAACACAGTGGTATTGGTCCATTAGCCATTCTATACTGGACAGGAAGCCATAAGGGCTGGCACTGGGATGTTCTTGGTCAGCCAATCAGTGTGGTAGCCAGAATCCAAGATGGCCCCCAACGATCCACCTCCTGGTATTCACAGCCTGTGTAACCCCCTCTCTGTGAGTGTGGGCTGGACCAGGTAACTTCTTATAACCAACAGAATGGAGCAAAGATGATGAGGCTACATGAGATTGTGACTTCATCTCGCTAGCAGACTCTCCCCCTTGCTGGCTTTAATGAAGCAAGCCTCCATGTTGTGGGCTGCCATCAGGGAAAGCCCATATAGCAAGGAGCGAGGGCAGCTTCTAGCCAACAGCCAGCAGTGCCATAAGACCCTCAGTGCAATAGTCTGCAAGGAACTTAATCCTGTCAACACCCACCTGAGCTTGGAAGCAGATCTTTCCCCAGCTGAGCCTTCAGATGAGAGACCCACAGAGACCACTTCCTGATGGTACAGGTTCAAAGACTTTGGCAACGGCCCCAGGGGATGAGCCCTTTATTGCCAGGTTTGGGGTATCTCTGAGAATGTAGCCTCCACTCCTTTACAGTGCTTGGCTTCTTTGCTTTCGGTCAACTCCACGAGCCAGTAACCAAAACCAGACCCCTTGCTGACTCACAGTCCTTGAATCTAAACCCTAGTCCAGGGTGTCCTGTCACTTGGGTGCAGGTCTGGAGGACTCAGCTATCCCTCTGGCCTCAACTGAATGGCCTCATGAGACCTCAGAGCAATAAAAACAATCGCCCTGAGAGTGAGGAAGCGGAGCTGATCTGCCTCCTGGTGCAGAAAGTGGGGCTTAACAATCCTCACCGTGTAGTCCCACCAGGACCCAGCCAAGTGCACATCTGAGGGTGGATTTGCAACCTGCCTCTTTGCCTCTTCCAGGTACGAGCTTCCCCACTGGTCAGGATTCTTGGTTGCAAGTGACAGAATCCCCACTGAAACACACACACATGCATGCATACACATGCATGCACATGCTCGCACACTCGCAATGGATTGGCTCATGTTACTGAAAAGTCCAGGTGTGGATGGGCTCCAAGAACAGCTAGATCTGGGCACCTGGATCTGAGGATTCTGTCAATCCACTAATAATTAGTCAAGAAATGGGAGCATCTGTACGTGCCAGGCACTGTTCTAGGCACAGAAGGTGCAAGAACGTGAGGATTCCTGCCTTCCGGAAGCTCATGTCCTCTTGAGCAGTTGGTCTGTGTCTGTTGGGTCTGAGGCCCTGTGTTCCTCTCCTGGCCCATTCTCAGACTGCACTTCACCTCCTGGAAGCAAGATGTCCACCACGGCCCCAGCTCAGCAAGCCCCGGAGAAAAGCCTGTGATGGGGCTGGCCCAGTGGCATAGTGGTTAAGTTCAAGAACTCCACTTTGGCAACTCGGAGTTCACAGGTTCATATCCTGGGCGCAGACTGACGCACCGCTTGTCAAGCCATGCTGTGGCAGCTTCCCATATAAAGTAGAGGAAGATGGGCACGGATGTTAGCTCAGGGCTAATCTTCCTCACACACACACACTCAAAAAAAGCCTGTGACAGTCTGAGCTGTTCCCATAAAATTAGGATGGTCCACATTCCCTGGGAATGTCCATGAGCACAGTGGAGCCTCCGTGTCCTAAGTCACCTCTGTTATCAAGATCTGGGGTTTGGCCAGCCCCGGGGGCCTAGTAGTTAAGTTCGGCATGCTCCGCTTTAGCAGCCTGGGTTTGGTTCCCCGGTGCAGACCCACACCACTCGTCTGTCAGTGGCCATGCTGCGGTGGCGGCTCACGTGAAAAAAAAAAAAAGACGGAAGATTAGCAACAGATGTTAGCTCAGGACAAATCTTCCTCAGCAAAAAAAAAAAGATCTGGGGTTGGTAACAGTTTCATCATCTGAGGTCACCACCTTTTCTTTCTTCACTCACATTTCTTTCCAAAGCTGATGCCAACATCTCCCACACCGACTCCTGCTACATCTCCAGGCAGGGCTGTGAGGACCAACACGACAGCTCCTGGAGCTTGATCATCAGTCGTCCAATGCCCGTGGTCCACCGAGCACCTGCTCAGGTTCCACAGGTCACCTAGCATGCCGGGTGATACAGGTGATGCTGTGTCAGCCTCCATCCTGCCCTGGAGGGGACTCGGTTTTATTGGGATTCTTCACTTACCAGGCAGGAAAGTGGGTTCGGCCAATGTGGGGAAAGGTCCCCAACCAGGGCTGAAATAATCCCCTCCCTCCTACTTGCCACGGGTGGCGTATGTGTTATCTCCTGATTCTCGTGGGGAGTTGGGGGAGGCCAGGGAGGGACTCTGAGCATTTCAGTGAAGACTTGGAAGCTCAGAGAGGTCACCAAAACTGCACAGCTGGCCAGCTAATGAGTGGCAGAACTCGGACTTGAAGTAAGGTCCTGGACTCCGGATCCAGTGCTCCTTCCTCGCCATCCCCCAGCGTGCAGAGCACTGGGCTAGTGCATTAGCCAGAGCATCTCTTCATGCGGGCAGTGGAGGCAGACATAATGGCCTCTCCTAGGCCACAAGAGCCCCATTCCCTCCACAGCCCCACCCTAACTCCCCGCTGATGGGTCTGCTAATGCTCTGAGGTCTCCTTGGCTGTCCCAGACAGCCTTCAGGAAGGAAGGTATTGCCAGGATGGCGTAGGAGAGGGGTGACTCTCCCACTGCTCCCTGCAGGCCCCCAGCCTCATTCTCCATTTCCCTGCAACCCAGCCCTCCCCTGGGCAGGGAGCTGGGGAGGCCAGGCCTGGCCAGGCCCATTAGCCCTGGCCAGCTCTTCTGCAGGCCTCCTGGTGGGTGGGGCGGGAGCCATCCTGCATTTATACCTCAAGCTCCCCTTTCTTCTTCTCAGAGGGAGCCGGGTGAAGGTTCTCTGGGGGTCTGGGGTGGGGGGAGTGGAAGACAGCTCAGAGCAGCCCTGTGAGCAGGGACGGGGGCAGGAGCCTCTCAGGGGCCTGGGCCAAGAGGAGCTGCTGAGGCCTCCAAGGACCAGGCCGAGGAGGGGCCGGCCACCCTTCCCTGAAGGACTGAGCGCCACGTCGGGGAGCAGGTGAGAGGCCCCATGTTTTTACTCTCTGGGTAGAGGCAGGAGAACGTGGCGGTGACAAGCGTTGCTTTGCAGCCACGCCACGTGCAGTTGGATGAGCTGGGCCCAAGTCTCAACTTCTCTGATCCTGCATCTTCTAAATAAAACCGGGCTAATGAAGCCGTCCTTACAGCCATTTAAAGTGGTGACAAGTTCACGTCACCCACCCAGCGCCTGCCACACGGAGAGGCCCCATCAGCGGTGATGGCAGAGCCGAGACACAGCAGGTGCCGAGGGAGCGCAATTAAGGAGAAGACACAACTAGTTTTTGAAAAGGCAGCTTATGAGACAACCAGATAATATATTTTCATTTATGTAAAAAAAATTTATAGGTAAATGCACAGAAAAAAACCTTCAAGGATACAAACACAGCGTTAATGGTGAAGGTATTGGTGATACCCCAGGTGAGGGCAGAGCAAGACCTTATTTCTTCTTTACCATTCCAATCTTTTAAAATAAGTGTCAGTATCATAACAGTAGTGGGAAATAACGCATTTCCATAAGTCTTCAGTGGAAGAGACAAAAATTCAAACGAGGCTTCAGAGACAGGAACACCAGAGCTCACTCGATGGAATCTGTATTTTAACCGCTTGTCCAGCAACGAGTCATGACTGAGCAATCACTAGGGGCAGGCACTGTGCTCGGGACAGGAGGACTGGTCGAGGGATGGAGGCAGATGTAGCCCGGCTCATGGGGCTCATGGTCCAACTTTCAGCCAACTCGACTAGCGTGAGAAGACAGCACAGAGAGGAGGAGGATGGGGGTATCTGGGGAGTACCTAGCTTAGCACTTCGTCTAGGGGCCCGTCCGCACTTAAGAGCACCCACTGTGTGCCAGGACCTGATGCAGGGGTGACTGGGACACATACCCCCTCCCCGTTGTACAGGTCACATCACTGCAGAGAAGCCAGGCGTGAACAACCATGAGGTCCAGTCTCATGCAGTGTGTGGGTTGTTTGCTTTTATCAGGAGATATTCACGGTTCATCATTTCTTTTGGTCTGTGCATTAGTCAGCTCAAGCTGCCGTAACAAATACCACAGACGCAGGCAGCTTAAACAACAGACACTTGTTTTCTCACAGTTCTGGAGGCTGGAAGTCTGAGATCAAGGTGCCAGCCGACTGGGTTCATGGTGAGAGCCCTCTTCCTGGCTTGCGGACAGCTGCCTCCTCACTTGGCAGGGGGAGAGAAAGAGAGCAAGAGAGTGCTCTAGTGCCTCTTCTTAAAAGGACACTAATCTTATTGGATCAGGGCCCTACCCTTATGACCTCAGTTAACCTTAATTATCTCCTTATAGGCCCCATCTCCAAATTCAGTCGCATTAGGGGTTAGGGCTTCAACAGATGAGTTTGAAGAGGACACGATTCAGTCCACAGCAGTCAGGATAAGGGCTCCTCTCTCTTCAAACCCCCCAAATCTCTCTTTTCTTTCTTCAATCTGTTATTTGACCTGCTTTCTATTTTTTGATGAAAAAGAGGATGCCTAAGAAAAAGCAGCCGCATCTTCCCACCGCGGTCCTGCACCCATGGCCGCAGTGTCCGCTGCTCTCCTGGGTGATGCCCCAGCTCACAGCTGGGCCAAGCCCTCTGTCACACCCTGGTCCCCTCGCCTCTCACCTCCCACAAGAACCCGCCCTGCAGCTGTGGCCTCTTTCCTGCGTCGTTGGTTCTTCTCACTGTGCTGAATCACCCACCCGCGAACAAGCATGCAGTAATATCCTTCTTAAAACCTCTGTCTCCATACCTCATTTCTCTGCCCTCCCCACCTACCCACCCATTACAACAACCTCCTTCAAAAGGTCACCCGAAATCCCTGCCTCCACAGCTGGCCCCTCAGTGCATTTGGGGGTCTCTGCTGCTGAGTGCCACCCCCTTGGAGGGGTCTTCTGGGACAAGCCCCCATAAAATACCAGCCCCTCCCCACTTTGCGCTCTGTCCCTTTGTCCTGCTCCATTGTCTGTCAGAGTTTTATAGGAAAGCTCCTACAGAACAGCTGTCACTATCTCTGTAAGTTGTCACGTCTGAAGCTGCATCCTTCTTGCTTGCTGACCACGTTCCCTTGGAACATCTTCTCCAGGAAGGCAGCAAGTATCTGTCTTCTTGTCCCCGCACCCCCAGGACCTGGAGCAGCACTGGCCCAGTCTGCCCTCAGGCAGTGTTTGGGGGGTGGGTAGCTAATGACTGTTAGGAAGATGCCCAGGTGCTCCGAGGGCCCCTGTCCCGGACCCTGGGCCCCTGACCCAGAGCAGGCAGGGAGACCCCGGCCTGATGCGGGCAGGTGGGGGGCTTTTGGCTTGGGGGACCCAGCATCATAAGGACAGCAGTGTGCATCCCCCCTCCCCACTCAGCAGGTGCAGGCCCATGTCCTCCCCTCCTGGAGTGCTGCCCCAATCCTCCTCACTTAGCGTGGTGTTTGAGCCGACTCGAGCTCACCAGGCCCTGCGGCGGGCAGAGACGGAGGGCTAGTGGCCGAGGACAGCAGCGTGGGGGAGGGGTCCCGCTGGCTGGGGAGGGGCTGGGGGAACACAGTCTGAGCCCTCCGGTGGGGGGGGCCTCAATCAGTCCTGGCGCCCCCTTCACCTGGCCTCTGCCAGCTGCCCTCCCATCTCAGTACCTCCCGGCCCCACCTTTCCTCTGCCTTAGGCATGCCAGGGCGGTAGGGTGTAATCTGTCTAATTGTATATTTCCTCCCCTAGACCGTGAGTTCTGTGAGGATGGGCTTTGTCCATCATGGTCATTGCTGTACATGTGCTGTGTGTGTGTGTGTGTGTACATAAATACACGTGTGTGTGCATATTGTGTATGTATGCACATGTTCTATGTGTGTATGTGTGTGTGCTTTGTTTATATACATATTTGTACTGTGTTTATATGTATATTGCTATTTTATATGTCTGTGTGCTATGTGTATGTATATATGTATATGTGCCTATATATGCATATACGCTATTGTATACGTATATGTAGTATGTGTATATGTATATGTGCTGTGTGTGCTATATATATGTATATGTGTGTATGTGCATATATACGTGTACACGCTATTTTATATGTATATGTGTGATATATGTATATATAGCACTACGTATCTGGCACATAGTATATAAGTTTGAGAAATATTATTTAAACCTGTGTTGAACTTAAAGGAGAGACTTCTGACTGTAGTGAAAGGGCGCCTATGGAGGTTGGTAACTGTGTGACGTGGTACTACGTCCCCACTGTGTATACAGAGAAATGTGGGAGAAAACACAATTCCACTCCTGCCCCACCAAAACAGAACACGGAGCTGAAAGAGGAAAGATGGGAAGGGAAATCTCCAGGTGCCACAAATGAATTTGCAGCTAGAGCTGAAGCTGATGGGCCAGGGTCCACTGGATGGGGTCAGGCGGGGCTGGGGCAAGGAAGGGCTGAGGGGCTAGGACGTGGTCCTGGAGGAGGGAGCTTGAACATAGCAGCCCACATGAGGCCAGAGCCTGGGAGGACCCTGCTGCTTGAAGAAAGCAATGTCCTGCCAGAATGCCACTAGGAGCTTCTCCCTGCCCGAGACTCTGTGTGTGTGTGTGTGTGTGTGTGTGTGTGTGTGTGTGTGTGTGTGGTGGGTGGTGTGTGAGTGGAGTCGGGCACCAAATCGAGTAACAACAGCCCCGGATTTGTACCATTCAGGTGTAGAATCTGAATTTACAGGGACTTGCATGATGCCAAATCTCCAAACCACAAAATCCGTCAAGAACCTGGTTCTGGACTTGTGAAGTCCTTTGAACGCACAACAGAAGCCAATGCAAGTGTCTGGGTAGCAAAATTTTCAGGACCTTGTGACCTTGTGGGGCTCCCACTAGAAGTAATATTATCCCTGCAGAAGACAATCCAAAACTGGGAATTAATAGGGAGACTAGGAAATGTTAATGAATCTCGATTGGCATCAGATCAAATAGACTTTCAGGCTAAAAAAGTACTAAGGATGAAAAGGGCCACTACATAAAAGGTACAATTGACCGGGATAATATAATAATTTGGGGTTTGTATACACTGCACAAAGTTTCAAAATAGGTGAAAGAAGGAAAAAATGACAAAACTATAATCATAATGGGTTAATATTTGTAGCAGATAAAAAATTAACCAGGATACAGATCATTTAAACAACGCAATTTTAAAAGCTTAATCAAATGAGTATATAAAGAAAACAAAAATTGGCCATCTACTACACTACAGAGAGAGTCTCAACAAAAATTTAAAAATTGGCCACATTATCCGACCACAAGGCAATAATATCAGAAATCAATAACAAAAAGATAGGGGCCGGCCCGGTGGCGCAAGCAGTTAAGTGTGCACACTCCGCTGCAACAGCCCGGGGTTCACCGGTTCGGATCCCGGGTGCGCACAGACGCACCGCTTGTCAAGCCATGCTGTGGCGGCGTCCCATATAAAGTGGAGGAAGATGGGCATGGATGTTAGCCCAGGGCCAGTCTTCCTCAGCAAAACAAAAAAAAAGAAAAGAAAAGAGGACGATTGGCAGATGTTAGCTCAGGGCCGATCTTCCTCACAAAAAAATAAATAAATAAACAACAAAAAGATAGCCAAAGCATGCACTGTAAAATGTACTTCTAAATAATGTACAGAAATTTAAATTTAAAATATTTTAAATGGCTTTACATTTTTAAATATTTAAACATGAACAACAATGAAGACACTACGTATCAAAACTCATGAAGCATCGAAAGAAATAGCCCTAAATACCTGTTATTAGAAAAAGAACCTTTGAAAATTAATTACCTAAGCATTCAACACAAGAAGCTGAAAAGGAATCACAGATAGATCCAAAGAAAGAGGAAGAAATTAAAGCACAAATTAAGGAAATGGGAAGCAAATGAACAATAGAGATGATTTTAAAAAGAAAAAAAAACAAAACAGTTCTCCAAAAACAAACCTCTGGCACACTGATTTTTTAAAAAAGGAGAGAAGGCACAAATTAAAAATGGCAGATGGAACTGAGGTTTTAAAAACTACAAGAGAATACTGTGTAGAGTATTATAATGATAAATGTGAAGCCAGAAAGCAAGAACAATTTTCTAGAAAAATAATATTGCCTATTCTAACTCAAGAAGAGATTTAAAATCTAAATAGACCTAAAACATTAAATAAATTAGAGTTGTAGTTTTTTTTTCAAAGCCATGCATATCCACTAACACTCACATAAAAATTACCAGACCAGATGGTTTTACCTTCTGCCAAACCCTCAAAGAAAGATAATCCTCACATGATACAAATTGTTCTAGAGGGCGGAGAAAAAGGACAATCTCTCCAAGTCATTTTATGAAGCTAGTATAAACTTACAACTTTGAAATATAAAATAAATAGTACCAGAACAGAAAATTACGGGCCCGTTTTATGAACATGGGTAAAAATTTTCTAAATACAATCAGAGCACCCAGAAAGAAAAAAAAAAAAAGAGCAAACTAAAAAAGGTTTATCCTAGAAATATAAGAATGAATAAACACCAGAAAACCTATCACTATACATTCACCATATAAATAGACTGAGAGAAAAAAAAGAAAATGATTAAATAGATGCAGGAAAAAAATTGTGATAAATTTAATCATTCATTTATGATAAAAACTCTCAGAAAACTAGAAAAGGAATTTCCTCATATTGATAAAAAAATAGTACCAAAAACTTACAGTAAACATCACATCTAATGGAGAAGCTGTAGACACATTCTCTTTAAGATTAGGAAGAAGATAAGGTGGCTGATTCCAGTCACTGCTCAGCAGAGTGTTGGATGTCCTGGGCTATGCAATAAGGCAGGAAAAAGAAATTAGAGGAATGAGAACAATTGCATAGAAAATCAAAACATTCAACAGACAAACTGATATGATAAAATAAATCAAGACATTTGCCTGATTAATAAAAACTACAAAAATCAACTGGGCTCCTCTCCACCAGCAACGATCAACAGGAAGATATAATAGAGCCATTTCTGTCTGTGGCCATGATGGAGTAACTGGTACCGGACCAGCCCTCCCACTGTAAACAACTGGAAAACTGGAGAAAACATAAGAAACAACTGCTTTTGGATGTTGGACAGGAGATATCCTAGGACTGTGAACTCTGAGAGAAGAGAAATACAAGAGGTGAGCCCTATTGTATTCCCCAGCTTTCTGCCTGGAGGTACTTTCTGGAGAGTGGCACAGGAAGTGGGAAAACCAGACAGAGCATGGTGGTCTCCCTGAGCTGAAGATACAGAAGTCAGACTTCAGAGAGATTGAAGTAGCTGGAATTTGTGAGATGGAGTGCCAGAGAGAAGCGAGACTGCTAATCAGAGAAAGGACTCCAAAAATCTGCATAGGCTCCCCTTGAGTTTTTGGCTGATGACTTAACTATGCACGGAATGAAACTGAGCAGAGAACAACCACTGAGTAGCTGTCAGCTGAGCAATTCCCAGAGCTCACACAAAGCCATATATATTTAAAAAGAAACTGTGTAGGAACAGACAGACAAACCAATGGTATGGAATGGAGAGTTCAAAAACAGTCCTACGTGTGAATGGGAACTTGGTGAGTCAACCGGGAAAGGATAGCTGTTTAGGAGATGGTGTTGGGGAAACTGGCTCATAACAGGGAGGAAAAATCAAGCTGTATCCGTTCTTTATTCCACATAAAAATAGATTGCAGTTGGATTCAAGACCAAACTCTGAAAGGGAAAAACTATAAAAGTAACAGAGGAAAATACAAGGGAATATCTTTTTCACCCAGGGATATGGACTGACTTAAGATCCTTAAAAGGCACCACACTTCAGACTTAAAAATTATACCAACACTGAGCACGTCTGTCCACCCAAGTTCACAACAGATGAAGTTACCGTACTGAAGAGAGTTCTCAGAGAATACCTGCAGTGTCTAAACCCAGCAGGGATTCAAACCACTCCTGCAAATCAAGAAGCAAAAGAAAGAAAAGACAACTGAAAAGTGGGCAACAGCCGTAAGCAGGCAATTCAAAGAAGGGAACCCCAAATGGCTGACAGATATGTAAACTCAAGCTTGCTGTGATCAGAGAAATGCAAGTTTGAACGTCAACAAAATGCCACTTTACGATTATCAGGCAAAAATTAGAAAAGCGCATAATACCGAGTGTTGGTGAGGGAATGAGGAAACAGGACCCTTCCTGTCCTGCTGGCAGAAGTGAAGCCCGAGAAGCCATTTAGGGAAATAACCAGACATATGTCCTATGACACAGCAATTCCACTCCCAAACATATCCCAGAAAAATCCCAAGCCGAGTCCAAGGGCGACAGGCGGGAGGATGTGGAACACAATGTTTTTATGATCATGGGAATGCAGGGTTGGAAAAGTAAAACAGCGCTGGTGTACAGTACAAAATTTTAAACCTCAACCAACCACCTTTCCACATAGTCATCTGTAAATATTCCAAAAACATATTGTTGAGTGAAAAAAAGAAAAACAGCGAGAATTCTAAATCACAACAACATTTGTGTAAATTGAAAACACTTATGGGCAACCACCTGTTTTGCAAGATAGTTAGATGTCCAAGGACCTTTGTCAAACAGGTTAGAACAGAGGCGCGTTGGGAGAGGGAAAAAGAAGCTGGGATGGAGATGAAGAGGGAAACTTAAATCAATGAATTTATTCAATTTTAAACGGCCTGATGATCATGGGGTGCCATAAAGTGAGGGGTGTCACACAATCTACTCTTTGTACCTGAGGTCCGGCTTAAAAAATTAAACCACAAGATTGGAAGATTATAGGAGAAAAAATGATACTATCAGTAGATGTAGAGAAAGCCTTTGGTAAAAGTCAATACCTCTTTATGTAAAAAAAAATAAACTCGAAATAGAAGAGAACCTCTTAACGGGACAAAGGGCGGCTGTAACAACTTCGTGTACGTAATGGTGGACCTGGTGGCAGATTCAGGCCGGGCGGGAGCCACGGGGAGCGGGGAAAGGGTCAGGCCTCCTGGTCGTGGTCTGTTGCAAAAAGAACCCGTGGTGAGAGCCCTGAAACAGGAAATTCGGGGAGGGGGGGCGCTCCCAGAAGTCCCCGGTGGTCCAAGCAACGCAGAATCTCACGGTGGTCCATCTTCCTTCCATAGGATGAACCAGACCCTGAACGGCAGCCAGACTCCAGCGTCGACCCCAAAAACCCAGGAGGTGGATGCGCTGGGCACGGCCCCCTTGGCGCTGAGCACCCTGGTCATGCTCGTCTGCGTGTGCGGCATAGCGGGCAACAGTGTGGTGCTCTGGCTGCTGAGTTTCCGCGTGCAGAGGACTCCCTTCTGCGTCTACATCCTCCACCTGGCTGTAGCTGATCTCTTCTTCCTCCTCTGCACGGCCTCCATGCTCAGTCTAGAAATTGCCTCGCTGGCCAAGAGGTGCTGGAAGGCCTACGAGGTGGTGTAGAGAGCAAAGTACTTCGCCTACACGGCGAGCCTGAGCCTGCTCACGGCCATCAGCGCACATCGCTGCCTCTCCACCCTCTACCCCATCTGGTACAAGTGCCACCGGCCCCAGCACCCGTCGGCCGTGGTGTGCGCCCTGCTCTGGGCGCTGTCCCTCCTGATGAGCACGCTGGGCTACTTCTTCTGCATCAAGTTCTGGCACCCCAATGAGAAGCAATGCTTCACGGTGGACTCCGTCTTCAGCTGCCTCATTTTGGGGATCTTCGCCCCCGTGATGACACTGTCCAGTGTGATCCTCTTCGTGCGGGTGCAGAGGAGCCCCCGGGGGCGGCGGCGCCGGCCACGCGGCTCTACGTGGTCGTCCTGGCCTCCGTCCTGGTGTCCCTCCTCTGCGCCCTGCCCCTGGGCGTCTCCTGGGTCCTCCTCTCCTGGATGGACGTGCAGCCTCAGGTGGAGCTCCTGTACTACCGCTTGTCCCGCCTCGGCTCCTCCGTAAGCAGCAGCGCCAACCCCGTCATCTACTTCGTGGTGGGCAGCCGGAGGAGCCGCCGGGGCCTGCGGGAGCCCCTGGGGGCCGTGCTCCACAGAGCGCTGCAGGAGGAGCCTGAGCTGGAGGAGAGGGAGACGCCCTCCACCGGCACCAACGGGCCGGGGGTCTGAGAGCGGCCGTGCCCTGGAGATCGCACGCCTGCCCCTGCCCAGTGCCTGTCTGGCCTGCTGTTGGAAGCCCCAACACTTGCATGTCAACCTGTTGGGGTCCCCTTCTTACGTGCCAAAGCTCTCCCAGAGCATGTCGTGTCCCGGATCCCACAGTGCGACTCAGCTGGGAAGATGACATGTAATTTCTTTGTTGGTGGAGGATCTTCTGGTTAGAGGGTGAAGGTTAGCTTTTAGCCCCGGCCTGTTTAAAGCTGGTTTTCTCAACAGTCTCTGCAGATGGGTAGCATGCATCCCATGTGGATGGGAAAGTGCATTTCCCAGCCTCCTTCCCTCCCTAAGACCGCATGTTCGCACAGGAGGCAAGACGTGGTTCCTGTGACCTTGTGGCCCCATGCTGGTCCTTGGGCATCTGTTGGTGGCATCAGCTGGCTGCCGGGGTGATACCCCGGTCCACCTTCCAATAGGTGTCCTGCTGACCCCCCTCATGCCTGCCGTCTGCAGGCGGTCAACTGTGTCGCCACCGTTGACCCAGCTCTCGCTGGCTGCAGACGAGGAGACTGCCGCGTCCTCCATGAGGCCCCTGGCCGCCCCTTGACCCCTGGCCTTTGCCTTGGGGTCGCCTTGCACCGCCACCCCCTGCACCCCTGGCAGGTCTGCTCGATTTTCTCTGGGAGGCCGCACTGGAACCGGGAGAGCCTCTGCCTGGCCTCCCTGGAGATGCACATTTGGCTTTGATGGGACCGTGCCCTGGGCCGTGGGCAGAGACCCAGAGACCCACGTGACTAGCAGAGCAGGCTTCTGTACCCCGATTGATTGCCCCTCCCAGGGGCTCCCTCAGCTTGCCCAAAACACTTCCTCTCTGGGGCCAAGCCCAAAGAGGGAACACTGGGGACACATGCTTGGCTCCCTCCCTCCCTCTGTTCTTCCCACAGTCCCCTGGGTCCAGACAAGGAGCGGATGCTTCTTTTAGGTTTCCTGCCTTCCAGTATCCAGCCTCGTGGCTGGGGTCTTGGGTGGAAGGGGCGCGTCCCAGGAGGTCCCTGCAGAGCCACGGGAGGAGGAAAGGCCGGAAGTGGAAAGATCCCCTCTCAAGGCCACGGCCCCGCCCACAAGCTGGCACCTTGCCACGTAAACGTATTTGTGGTGTCGGAAGCTGAAGAATACCTTATTCTTTCTCTTGGCACCTTCTGAAGCAACTCCCACTCTCCTCCCGACAGAGGGAGGCTTCAAGCCAGCTAGGACGCAGGTCAGATCCTCAGAAAGGAAGAGAAATCTCATCAATAATCTATGAAATGTTACCGCGTGGCAGTAAATCTCCCAGTCTGTAGACTTGTGCTGCGGTGGGCAGGCTGGAGTCCTGGGAACTAAGATTCTCGTGTGTCTGGACCTGGGACCTGCCGTCCCGGCCTGCCCTTTGACATTCACTGACCTGATCCTGGGGCTGTGCAGCCCTAGAAAGAGAAGGTGTGCCCTGAGCGCCCTCCGTTTCTTGGGTCACCTGCTTTCCGTTCTCAGCTCAGACCCCCGGATCTGTGTGTCTCGGGGAGGCACGTGGGGCCAGGGGCTCTTTATCAGTCACTCCAAGCATCTAATGGAGCACTCAGTACCAGTTCTGGCCTTGTATGCCATAAGCACTTAATAAGTGCTCATTTGGCTAATAAGAATTACTGATACCCATACAGTGCTTTATAGCAGTGGGGCTCAGAGAGGCCAATGTTTTGTCCAGCATCACACATCTGGTGAATAGTTGGGCTATGATTCAACCTTCATCTTTTTTTTTTTTTTTTGTGAGGAGATCAGCCCTGCGCTAACATCTGCCAATCCTCCTCTTTTTTTGCTGAGGAAGACTGGCCCTGGGCTAACATCCGTGCCCATCTTCCTCTACTTTATATGGGATGCCGCCACAGCATGGCTTGGCAAGCGGTGCGTCGGTGCACGCCCGGGATCCGAACCAGCGAACCCCGGGCCGCCGCAGCAGAGCGCATGCACTTAACCACTTGCGCCACCAGGGCGGCCCCTCAACCTTCATCTTTTGACCGCAGACCCCACGCTCCACAGCACACTCTAGCCTGGGCAGTGACCAAGTGGCCCGTCTGAAGCAGATGGCTGGCAATGAGGGCAACCTCAACTCTCAGGGGTAAGCGGCCACCACAGGGCCCCACACTTGCGTTGGGAAGGGGAGGAGCCCTAGAAATTGTTCACACAGTTATGTTATGATAAAATTTATATTACACATCAGTTAAGACCACTGTCTCCCTCTACTCCAACTTTTCCCCCATCACTCTTCTCCTCAGGCCAGGTGGCACTGGCGTGGCCACAGGTATTCGGAGGATCTGGCTAAGGGAAAGTTGAGTTGGTGGTACCTGCAGTTTGGGCTTCCTGGGGTGCATTCACGAGGTTCACAGTCACGTCTATGTATAGCTAGGTTATTTCTAGCCACATTGGTGTACGAATGGCTTCCAGGAATGTTCCCACTGTGCCAGCTCACCTGGCATCGTGGAGAAAAATGCAGGGCCAGAAGTCGTATGGAGATATGAACCTCACGGGAGGTGTGTGGGTAGTGGATAGCAAAGAAGAAATAAGATTTGAAATGTACAGAACCGGAAGCTCGCCTACGGGAAATTCTTCCAACCATCCGCCACATAAAATCGTAGGTGGAAGATTCAGTTCTCTTTGATGCCTGGTCAGAACGAAAGTTCTTATCTGCTAGGAATAAGCTTGATAATGCAGCATGTGTAATCATTAAACATGCTACACCTTTTTTGTGTGTGTGTTTCAGGAGATCAGCCCTGTGCTAACATCTGCCAATCCTCCTCTTTTTTTCTGTTTTTTTTGCTGAGGAAGACTGGCCCTGGGCTAACATCCGTGCCATCTTCCTCCATTTTATATGGGACACCGCCACAGCATGGCTTGCCAAGCCGTGCATCTGTGCGCGCCTGGGATCCAAACTGGCAAACCCCGGGCTCCCGCAACAGAGCGCACACACTTAACTGCTTGCGCCACCGGGCCAGCCCCACTACACCTTTTTTTTTATGAGAAATGTGCAAAATATAATGTATCAGATGTCCTGTCTTTGTAGACATAATCCTGGAGCAGGGGTACAAACAGCAAAAATGTCTGAATGAAGTTGCCTGTTTCATGCATCCCAGCTCTCAGCGTTTTAAAATAAATCTGATCAATGAGGAAAGACCAAGTTATCTTTCTATTTTCTCTATAGAAACTATTACAAAATGCGCAAGTACAAGAGCTCTGAGGTCACATGGTCTGGGGGGGAGGTGAACCTTGCCTCCATCACACACTGGCTGTACAGTCTAGCCGAGTCACTAACTCTTTCTAATTCTCCGTGTTCGTATCTTCGAAGTGGGGACCATATTCATGCCTGTCTCTTGGGTTTACTGAGGGTTCAATGAGATGCGCATGCCAAGTGTAGCTGTATCTGGCACACAGCAAGGACTCAGGAAGTGGTTACCACTTTTATGCACCAGATCTTTTGGAGGATTGGAGGGGGTGTTACCCAGCCTCTAGTCCCCTTTCTTAGGAGCCCACAATTTGCTACTGTCCCTTATTGCAGGACAGCTTGGTTAATCAACCCCTCCAGAGACCCCAGGGTCCACTGAATCTCCTTCTGCCAGGTCCTCACCATCCCAGAATATCTAAGGGGCTGGCCCAGGACCTAAACTGGCCAGGCCGACTCTCCCTCCCAGAACTCTGAATCTTAAGGAGAGTGAAACAAGGGAGGAGACACATTTGGAAGTCATCCATTCCCACAGTGGCTTCCTGACATTTAATTCAGATCTGTTCCGATGCCTCTTCTGTTTTTATGCCAGGTTCTCCAGTCTGTGTGTTGATTGTGTGAGCTCTCTGATCTCTTTCCAGCTAATCTCCTTTCTTACTTAACCTGGCCACAATCGGTTTTTGTTGCCAGCAACCAAGGAACACTAACTTGCACAGAACCCACATCAGAAAGGGCGTTGCAGGCAGCAGATCCCCCAGTTAGTTAACACAGGGCGTTGAGAACCGAGACCTGGCTGAGAGGGGTGAAGGTGAGAACATGTAGGCCCAGAAGCTCCCTGCTGCACCGGCTCCATCGAAGGCTCTGGGAGGAAGCCCCACAATGTGTGCACACAGTCGTATGTTTGTGGAACTCGCACGGTGGTATATTTTAACCACCACTAGTTACGACTGCTGTCTCCCCACCAACTTCTCTCTGTCACTCTCCCCTTCGTGTCAGTGACATTGGAGTGTTCATGGATGGACATTTTGGGGGTAGCTGAGTTGGGTATATCTTCAGTTTGGGTTTAGTGGCATATATTTACATAGCTTCCAGTCACTTCTATGTAACTATCGCTCCCCAGTCTGGTTCATGGATTTACCATTATCAGGACACGAAGGTGAAGCCCCAGAGGTTGTCCAGAGCTGTGAGGGAGCCCTATGGCACCCAGAACATGAAGGAGATGGGTGGCGGAGGAGAATGTACAGAGACAGAAGCCAGTCTATGGGAAATTCTTCCAACAAACAGATACGTAGCATTTTAAGTGGAGGAATTACTTCTCAGGGATGCTAAAATGTAGCAAACAACTGCAGTCATGCACCACATCTTTCGGTCAATGACGGACCATATACATGACAGTGGTCTCATAAGATCAGTACCATACAGCCTAGGGGTGCAGCAGGCTATCCCATCTAGGTTTGTGTACGTGCACGCTATGTTCACATAATGACAAAATCACCTAATGATGCTTTTCTCAGAGAGTATCCCCATTGTTAGGCGACATATGACTGTATAATGCACTATTGATCTCAACAGAGAAAAAGCTCTCCCACACGGTTGCCGACCACTTCAGTGTTTTCAGTGGTTATAGGTTTTCTTTTTGAGTTCATCGTGTGAGTGGAATATTTTAACACACACACTACCTTGGCTTTTCCTTTCAAAGAGGTAAGCATGACGAGATGGGCTTCCAACACAAAGCTGTCCAAGCCTTATATCACGGGTACAGTGACATTTTCAAGACTCTAAAATGGGGCCGGCCCCGTGGCTTAGCGGTTAAGTGCGTGCGCTCTGATTCTGGCGGCCCAGGTTCGGATCCCGGGCGCGCACCGAGGCACTGCTTCTCCCGCCATGCTG
>JABWHU010000190.1:5030931-5092471 GCA_014189135.1 Dicerorhinus sumatrensis harrissoni
TGGAGACGGGAGATGGAGACAGGGAGCACGGAGAAAGCTTTCGAGGAGTTTGCTGGAAAAGCGGGAAAGAAAACGAGGCAGTGGCTGCAAGTGAGTGAAGGGCAGGGCTCCAGTGAGGATGTCTTTCCCTCACCATTACTGCAGGCTGTGCTCTGGTGGGGATGGTGTGTTACGGGGGAACAGGATGCTGGGATGGGGGGGCTGGTGGCAGGATCACCATCCTTGAGTGAGGGCGGACGGGCCACTGCTCAAGGGCGGGTGGGGTCGGCTGGGGTCGGTCCACCCCTGGCACAGGCAGAAGACCGCTCACGGCGCCAGGTGCAGGGCACTGAGCAGACTTCAGGTGGGAAGAGGCTCTGGTGCGCTTCTGTCACTTTCACGTCTTCAGTGACGTTTCTGGGTGGTAACTGTGGGTCGTCAGGAGAGGGATGGGTGGTGAGATCTGAAACAAGAGAAGGTGTGAGCAGCCTTCTGGGCAGCATGTGGGAGAGAACTGACCGAGGACTGTGGACTTGCTGGGCGGGGCAGGGGGCCGAATCCAGATCGTGGTCAGGGCCGGCTCTGGGGTTCCACGGCCGCCTTCACCTCGAGGACCCCCCCAGCTGTCAACCACCTCTGCCTTCTGCTGGTCGTCTGGAGGGGGCAGTGGAGTGACGTGGAAGGAAGAGTCTGGCCACCTCTTGGGATGCCCAGAGCACAAGGACACCTCAGTGCCCACCGCCCTCACCTCTGCAGCTTCAGCCAAAATTGCTCCGTTCCACAGCCTCTCAGGGGTGGCCCGGTTCCCCTACAAAGACCCTCGAGGGAGAGCAGGCGAGAGAAGCGCTCCCGGGGCCAGTGAGAGATGCGGGCTCGCGGAGGAGGAGGAGCCGGGACCTGGGGACCCCACACTCTCCTGGGGGTGGTGGTCTCGGTGGCGGGGCAGCCGGGCGGGGCGGGGGGACCCCAACCACAGGCTGAGCTGTGGCACTGCTGCCTGTTCCATGTTTGGGCAAGCTATTTGACCCCAAATTAATCTTCCATTTACTCTCCCGTCGAACGAGAGGAAGACCAGCATCTATCCGCAGGGCCGCTCCGAGGGTTCCGGCGAATAAAGTGCGTGAGCGATAACAATAACCGACACCCAGTGCCGGGCACGCTGTTGCCGGGTTCCGTGCTTGAGCATCGTTAACAAACTCAACCCTCCCCTCAGCCCCCAGGTAGCAACTCTTCTTGTGCCATGTTACCAAGGAGGAAACTGAGGCGGGAGGGGATTCATGACTTCCCGCAGGGACACCCAGGTAAGGAGCAGACCTAGGGTACAAACCCAGGTGGCCTGGCCCCAAAGTCCTGGACTTCCCCGTTGCTCTCTGAGCTCTCCCATCAATGGGAGCAGCTCTGTTTAGTGCCAGGTGGCACGGTGGCTCGTGGGGGCACCTGGAAACACACCAGGTCGGGCTCTTCCTGCCTTCAAGTTTCGCTGGCTTGTCCCTTTCCTTCTACAGCTCTGCACGGGCCGACTCTCATCCGAGACCACCAGCCTGGGGGATCCAGCTCCAGGAGGATCCAACACCAGGGAACTCACCTCAGGAATGTCTCCTGCAGCCCACTGAGGCTCGTCACCTGTCACAGGGACCGTTAGGCCCAGGAGGACAATGGTTAGACCACCGTGCCGTCTGATGGTTTGAAATGTCTCCCCCTTGCACTTTCTGAGCCCCCCTGGGTACCCCAGACTGGAGCTCTGTGCTCAAGGGAGGGGCCCGGAGCACAAAGACAGCAATTCTTCACAACTTTAAAGTCAGTTCTTGTAGCAAAGGTGACAGTTTTGAAAACCAAAGCTTTTGGTTCATAAGATGAGGATATCTTAGATAAAAAGAAAAATTTAAGTCCCCAAAATTCAGTACATCAAGTTTATGCCACACAGGAGAGACTGTCAGGAATGTCCGAGGAGGTTCCCACTGGCCAAGCCAAGCATCAAATGAAACTCATCCAAGATGGGCAAATTCCGGCGTCCATAACTAAAACCCGCCTGCGGGTCTCCACGGCCACATCTGGAGGTTGGTGTGACAACTCCTCAATCTGAAAACTGGTGAGGAAAGGGAAAGAAGGAGCATTTATCCCGGCTTTCCCGCAGGGACCACGTTTCCGGCGGTGAGGAAGTTCTTGTTTACGGGGAAGCAGGGCTAATAGCTGCGGGAGGAGGGCTGAATTAGGACGGCATCCACCTGCAGCCCCTAATGGAGTAATGGATCCAGGGAGGATGGTCCGAGGCCGCTGACACCGCTCGGTGGAGAGCAGAGTGAGAGCCACCAGGCGAAGGGGAGGGCGGGCCTTGCTGGGGACTCGGTTCCATCCTCAGGGCCACGGGACCAGGCAGGGAAGCAGGATGATTAGAAGGAATTAGCGTACATTCATTGGGTGCGATAATGGCATCGGGTGGTGCATAAAAAAATGTCCTCATATTTGGGAGTGAAATGACGCAGCATCTGGGATTTGCTTTAGAATATTCCAGAAGAAAAAGCAAAAAGGAGAGTGTGGGAGAGATTAAACAAGAACAGCAGAGTGGTGACATCTGTTGAACCTGGGAGCCGGGAACTTGAGGGTTTGTTACAGTCTTCTCGCTGTTGCTGTGTACGGTTTTAAGTCTCCATAATAAAAATGTAACACGAGACGAGAAACAGAATAGATGGAGGTCCGGGCAGTGGGGGAGGAGGGCGCCTGGACCGATGAGAGTGAGCCATTCGAAGGGCCTGGTTGGTGGGAGGACACACAGGGATGGGAGCCTGTGCCCGAGGGGCACCACTGTCCCCACGCCCAGGAGCCACCTCATAGCCGGTCAGCACCAGACCCCATCCCAGTGGCTCTTAAGTGGGGCCCTCAGCCATCTCTGCCTGATGCCCCCAGGAGGGTGGCTCCTGCGTATTGAGAACTCGGCTCTCGGGGGACAGCTTCGGGGGAAAGCCAGGGGTTGGGAGGTCGTCCCTCCCAGCCCACTCCCCCATCACGCTGCCCCGGCAGGTGTCCCAGGACGGAAGCAGGCCCATCGGCCCTCGGCAAGGTTGCCCATGACCTGGGGAGGCCTCCCGGTGGGTGGGGCAGGCACCATCCTGCATTTATAGCTCAAGCCCCCTTCCCACTTCTCAGAGGGGGGTGAGTGAAGGTTCTCTGGTGGGTTCCAAGGACAGCCAGAGGGGACATGAAAACAGGGGACAGAGGACAAGAGGGATTTCACCTTCATCAAGTTCAGCTCAAGATTCACCTCCCACCCGAGAGAACTGAAAACACGCGTCCACACAAAAACACGTACGTGATGTTCATAGCAGCGTGATTCATAGTCCTAATAGCCACAATTCACATTCATAATTCATAAATTCATAATGCATATTCATCATAGCCAAAGAGTAAAAACAACTCAAATGGCCATCAACAGATGAATGGACAAATTGGGGTCCATCCATACAATGGAATATTACTCAGCCACAAAAGAGAATGAAGCTCTGATAAATGCTACAATGTAGATGACCCTTGAAGACATTATGCTCATTGAATGAGGCCAGACACAGAAGGCCACATATTGTATGATTCTATGTTTATGAAATGTCCAGAGCAGGCAACTCCACTGAGACAGAAAGCAGAGGGAGGGGGGATTGTGTTATTGGGTACGGGTTTCTTTTTGGGGTGATGAAAATGTTCTGAAATTAGATGGTGACAGTTGCACAGCTCTGTGAATTGACTAAAAACTACTGAACTGTATGCTTTAAAGGGTGGATTTCATGGTATGTGAATTACAGCTCAATTTTTTACAAAAATACACCTGGGCCCTTCTGAGCACAGTGCCCTGTGTGAACGGGTTGGTTGCAGGCCGAGGAAGCCTGCCCTGGTGCTGGGGTGGGGGACGCAGAAGAAGGCCCTGCCCCCCTACCTAGAAGACAAGCCCAGCTCCTGCTCGTCCTGAGGGCCTGCGTGATCCATCCCAGTGCATTTGTCCTCCTGTCCTCGTCTCTCTCCCCCCCCACGGTCCACCTTTGCGCTGCTCAAACACGTCCAGCCCATTTCTTTTCTTTTTTTTTTTTTTTGTGAGGAAGATCAGCCCTGAGCTAACATCCAACACCAACTCTCCTCTTTTTACTGAGGAAGATCCGCCGTGGGCTAACATCGGTGCCCATCTTCCTTAACTTTATAAGGGACGCCGCCACAGCGTGGCTTGACAAGCAGTGCGCATCCAGGATCCGAACCGGTGAACTCTGGGCCGCTGAAGCAGAGCGAGTGCACTTAACCACTGCACCACCCGGCCGGCCCCCAGCGCATTTCTGATGGAGATCTTTCGCGCTCGCTGTTGTCTCGGCCTGAACTCCCTTCTCTGTGATCTGCGTATACCCAGCTCTGTTGCACCATTAAGATCTCAGCTCAGAGCGCGAGCCTCCGAGGGCCCCCCGCCCTGCACCCTAGAGCGGTACCCGCCCCTCACCCTCCGGCATCGCGTGATTGGCGCTCAGCGTCTTCTCGCTTCTTCATCTGCTCACTTATTGTCTGGAGCTCATCCACCGCTGCGTTCCCAGCATCCAGCATGGACCTCGGTTCACAGCAGGTGCTTCATAATTGTACACTGAATGAATAAATGAGTGACTGTCCATCCCGGAGAAGACTTGGTTACATCCAAGACTCCCCATTGGCTGAAGCAGGAAGGAAGACTCGGCCCTTTTAGGAAGATTTTTCAACAACCCTGTTACAAGTCAAATGAGGTCAAATCCCCTTGTCTCACATCTATGCGGTGGTCGCAGTCGTCAAGGTCAAGGCGGTCCACAGGGGTCTGGCCTCACTTGATTTGTGACAAGCAGGACCCACGGGGTGTGACCACCGTTTCCTCCTGTGGTTCTTTAAAGTTTGCTTGGAGGGGTCGATTCTTCCCCAGCCGTGGATGAAGGCTTGGGCAGGCTCCGTGATTTCTCAGGTCAGAATGACCAAGTCCCGATTCGGAAACAAGATCGCAAATCCTGTGTGGTAGACCGGGGGGCAGTCAGGGACCCGAGTGTGGACCCCTCTTGGGGTCTGGGCCTCCCCCCCCCAGCATCCCCTCCCCCTTCCTTCTCCTTCATTCTTGTTTCAGAGACTTGGGGGGAAGGGAGTTCCGGAAAGTTCTTGCTGGATTGGCACTGTCAACATGGATCCGCTCTCCCTGGGCCTGACAAGGGTTCACACTGACTCTTCCTCTCAGGGACGCGCCCATGGGCTCCTCAGAGGGCCCTATACGAGCTGTGGCGACCGTCCCCTCTGCCTGGCAGTGACAGCGCGTCGGGCACTGTTTCCGGCACCGTGCGCGTGCCAACTCCTTCAGTCCTCACGACAGCCCTGTGAGGCAGGCGCACACCACCAATGGGGAAACTGAGGCAGAGTGTGAGGAACTGGCCAAGGTCACCCCGGGGTGAGTGTTGAGCCGGTGGGCTGGCCCCGGGAACACAATGGCTCTGATGCCTCCTTGCTCCCACGGGTCCCAGGTCTGATCCTCGGGAAAGGCTCCCGAGTCCCATCCTGAGAGGCACCGCCACTCCCAACCCAGCAGGCCCCTTCTGGAGCAGCGCCAGCCTCGGTGCCTCCCAGGTGAGAGATCACTGCCCGTCAGCCGTTCTCGCCAAAGAAACCGTCCTCATCATCCTCACCCAGCCTCCCATCCCAGACTCCCCGCTCATCTGCCGGCTTCCCTGTCCTGCCTCTCACGCTCTGGGGCGTCATTTCATCTCTTGAAGTCTCTGTTGAGACTTGTTGTGAGACACGTGAAGGGGCAAACCAAGGTGACAGGCATCACCCAATGACATTAGCTGACTTGGGGTTTAATCCGTCTTGGGAATCCTAGTCCAGAGTTCTGTCTTTCCCGCCCCTACTGGAAGTAGCTTCAGAGAACCAGAAATTTCCAGGTACCAGACACTCTGCTCATGCTGGCACTACAGGGTGAGCCTCGTGGCCTCTCTGGTTCCTAGAGGCACCAGCCCCTCTGTGGGCTCCCGGAGCTCCCTGCTGGGGACCCTGCCGAGGCCCTGACGGCCCCTGTGCCCTGGACAAGCTGTCTCCAGGAGAGGCCAGGCCTGGTGAAGTGTAGCCACAGGTACCTCTCTGCCCTGCCCTCCCTGCTCGCAGGCCACAGCCCTCCCAGGGGGCCGGGGAGCTAAGAGAGCTTCTGAGACAGTCCAACAGCCCACAGCAGGCTCCGGCTCCTGCAGAGAAAGGCCTAATGCAGCTGATCTCACTGGGGGCCTCCTGGTCCCCTGAGGGCTGTGCTTCCCGGAGATGGCTTGAGTGCCTCTCTTACTTCTCAGAGGAGGCAGTGTGTCGGCTGGATCCCAGGGACAGGCCTCCTCTGAGGTCAGAGAGCCACAGAAGACAGCGCGAGCAGACCCGCGGCAGGAGCAGCTCAGAGGCCGGGGATCCGGGAGCTGCCGGGGCCTCCAAGGACGCCAGGGACCTTCTCCAGGAGGCGAGGCACGTGGGCAGGCCAGGTAAGAGGACCACCAATTCAGACGCTTAGACACAGCAGGTGCCCCGGGGCTGAGCGACACCCTTCCTCCGCCTTCTCTGGTCCCAGGTCTCATCTGTAGGTGGGCATGCTGACACCCGCCCCCTGGGGCTTGCAAGGTCAGAGGATGCCCGAGAAGCAGCAAGCACACCCTCAGTAAGGTCGCTCCTCCTGGGCATCCTCACCTTCCATGGCCAGGGGTCAGCCCAGACCCAAGGGCTGGAATGTTCTAATTCTCCAGTTTTGTGGCAAAGATAGGTGAGAAACCAGCCAGCATGTTGGAGGTGAGTTCTTCCCTCCCACAGGGTCAAAGGTGCCTTGAACCTCAGACGTGAACTGCCCCTTTCTGGGGTACTTCGCTGTGCTACTGTCTGTCGTTCATAAATGCCTGGGCAACCCCAGGGCACAGGGCGGGGCCAGGAAGCACTCTCGGGGAGCTGAGGCTGGCTGGCCTCCAGTCCCCTGATGTCCCTGCCCCACCCGATGACCAGGGCGCGAAGGGCCCTCTCAGCAAACATGGGGGGGCCTCCAGGGGGCCGGAGGAAGACATGACTCCAGGGTGTTTGCCTGACAAGGGGGCACTGGGACAGGCGGGGCGCACATGCTGGCATCTGAGGTGTCTGGGGGGCTCAGAGGGGAAGACGGGCCTTGAGACAGCAAAGGGGGCGACACCGTTCCAAAGGGACTCTTCCAGTGGAAAGCTGCATGCCAGGGGACTGTCCCAGTTTTCAAAGCTTTTCTAACAGCTCCTTAATCCCTCCTAAGTCTTCAAGGTCGGTTTCCTCCACGTAGCCTGGTGCACATTTATACGAGAAAAGCAATCTAGTGGGAAGGGACACAGGGTCTTCTCTCATGAGGAGCAGATGGAAGCGCACAGCCTGGGGCCGCTCTGGCAGCCTCCCAGCCCAGAGCAGACGCTCCCAACTCGGCCTGGGAGCGGGGAGCCCCCAGGGCAGGGAAGGGGCCTCAGTCAGGTCCCAGCCCACAGCCGCCCCAGGCCTGGCACAGAGAAGGCCCTCGTGACAAATTCACTAACAAACGACATAATTGGTGGAATGCATATCAGGAATAAGCGATTCAGTCAATTACACCATTAGTGAAGAAAGAGTGATACTTATGAAATAAAGTAGGAGTTGCCATCAGCCGTGGCCTCCCACACGCCAGGGTCACACCCACAGCCTGGCACACGGGAGCTCAGAGCAGAGTCGGGGCTCCGAGGACGGAGGTGAGACCCGTCAAAAGGGCGTGATGACTCTGACGTCGGCAGGCAGCACGGGCCTGCAGAGCAAGCGTGCGTGGAGCTCCCAGCCCTGGGAGGGCGAGTCCACCCCAGGTCCCGGCCAAGCACAGTGGACCCTGGGCTTTCCCACCCCAGTCTCCGGTCCTGAGCTGTGCAGGGTGCCCAGGGGTAGCGTGAGGGGGTCAGACCAGGAAGGCAATTCACGAAAAGAGCAAAGGAAGTCATGGGTGGAAAAACGCTCCAGCCCATCAGAGTACCGGGCAAATGTCAGGGACGGGGACGTCACCGGCCACCATCTAGGCAGCAGATGTTTGTGGAGACCCCATGCCCAGGACGGTGCTCAGGTGAGCTCTGCAGCAGGTGGAGATCAGTGGGCAAGAGGGCCTTCCAGGCTGGCCGGGGGTCCGGCGGGTAGCAAGCCCAGCAGTAACTGCAGAGGGGCCGTGCTGCCCCCAGGCACTCAGGTGCCTGGGAGTGGTCAGGGAGCTCACTGGGCCATCACTGAGGGTTTGCTGTGATCAAGCATTGTGCCAAGCATGTCACATTGTACCCTCACCACAATGGGGTGTAAGGTGCTAGGCCCAGGGACCTCTCCCAGGGGCCCACCAGAATGACCAGTCATGCACAGCCACCCTGCCCATCCACGCAGAGCCAGGCACTCGGGGGCTCCAAGGGACCAGGACTCTGCAGGACGGAGGCCAGGCCCGCACTGGGCACTGATGGCAGAGTCTGGGGGCCAGGCTGGGCGCAGCTGCTCAGGGAGCCTTGCCCCGCTCTTGGTCACCCTCCTGGCCAGCCACGGAAACGGGCCCTGGCCTGCCCCAAAGCCGGAGCACGTAGCGTGAACGAGGCATGCGGGGGAGCAACCTAGCAGGGCCAGTGACAGCTCCAAGGAGTGGCAGGTGGTGCACCCAGGTGACGTGAGAGTGGACGTCAAGGAGAAGGGTCTGGACAAGGAGCAAGGAGAACCTGACACCTCCCAGCCCAGGGCCAGGAGAGCGGTGGGTAGAAACCCCAGTAACACTCCAGAAGGATCCTCAGGGGAGGGGCTGCAAGGAGCAGAGAATGCCATTTTTCATGGCCTTGTGATTAGAAGAATTAAGTGCAGACTCCAAGAGGGGGTCGGCCGGCTCTCGGCAGATCATAAGACAAACCTGCACACATCGGTTACCCAGACTTCCACAGTCGTGCTTTGCCTCTGCACTGCGCGTGAGCCGTGAGTGGCTGCCCTGGGGACACCGGTGATGGAGGAGCAGGAACCCTGAGGCCCGGGTGCCCCAGCTCTGTGGGCAGGGGGCTCCGGCGTGGCCCTCAGTTCTCTCTCCTTCCGTCGGCAGGGATGGCGGACGCCGTGTTCAACGGCAGCAGCTCCAGGAGCAGCGGCCCTGGCGCGGCCAGCCCGGCGGAGGAGCCCACCCACACGGCCCAGGAGGTGGTCACTGCCCTGGTCACGTTCACCTGCGTGGCCGGCATAGCGGGCAATGGCGTGGTGGCCTGGCTGCTGAGCTTCCGAGTGCAGAGGGGCACCGTGGGCGTCTACATCCTCCACCTGGCGGTGGCCGACCTCCTCTTCCTCCTCTGCTCGGCCGCACTGACTGTTGTCAACGCCAGCTCCTGGGCGGCCCACGTGAACCAGCTGGGCCAGCAGGCGCTGAGGAGCATCAAGCACCTGGCCTACACCGCGGGCCTCGGCCTGCTGACGGCCACCAGCGTCCAGCCCTGCCTCTGCACCTCCTTCCCCGCCTGGCACCGCAGCCACCGGCGCACACGCCTGTCGGCCGTGGTGTGCGCCGTGCTCTGGCTGCTGTCCCTCCTGCTGGCGGCGCTGGTCTGGTACTTCCACGACGAGCCCAGGGAGCCCCGCCTGCGGCCGGGCTCCACGGTGGACACCATCTTCCACGTCCTCACGCTGGTCAGCTTCACGCCCATCATGGTCCTGTCCAGCGTGGTCCTCTTCGTCCAGGTTCGGAGAAGCTCCCAGCCATGGCAGTGGCGGCCCACGCGGCTGTACGCAGCCATCCTGGCCTCGGTCTTCGTGTTCCTCATCTGCGCCCTGGCCGTCGGCATCTCCAGGCTCATCCTCCACCGGCTGGCCCTGCCCCAGCAGACGAAGGCTCTGTTTGGCAACTTGGAACGCCTCTTCGCGTCCGTGAGCAGCAGCGCCAAACCCATCATCTACTTCCTGGCGGGCAGTCAGGGCAGCCAGAGCCTGCGGGAGCCCCTGGGGGCCGTGCTTTGCAGGGCGCTGCGCGAGGAGCCCGAGCTGGAGGGGAGGGAGACGCCCTCCACCGGCACCGACCAGGTGAGGGTCTGCAGGCGAGGCCTCCCAACGCCCCTGCCCTGAGCTGCCCATCCTTGCAGGCCGTGCACGGCCCTGCCCCGCGGCTCCCTGCCTGGCTTCCACACTTTCCTGATCCTGAGCATCCAGTGGTCACTTAATTGGCAAAGAGCTCTGTGGGCCAGGCCCTGGGAGCGAGAATGGGACGCAGTGAGGTGGGGCTATACAAAAACCTTGACACCGGCCAGGCGTGGGTACTGAACAACTAGACAGGCAGCCCACAGCCTCGGGCAGCTGCAGGCCCCCCGCTGTCAGGTGCCAACCCTTCGGTTGCTGGATCTTTGAGAGGAATTCCGGGGGTCCCGGGGGAGAGGCTGAACAACTAGGGCAATTGCGTGGGTGGGGATGAGGGGATGGGGAGGTCAGGGTGAGGGCAAGCTATCAACCCATATGGAGCTGGCTCAGTATTTTAAGGGCCTCAGGGCCTTACTGTCCACGCAGCAGCTGAATGTCAGCGTGGGTGACAAGTCGGGAGCAGGCAGCCCGTGCACAGCCACATGAGCTGCACAGGTGGCCCTGCGGGGCCTGTGGCGGGCCGTGGGCAGTGGGCAAGAGAAGGCGCGGATGGAGACAGCGACCAGGCGAGCGGCGCAGCCGGGGAGAAAGGACTTGATCTGAGCGGCGTTTCTAGGAGAACCGGCCAGGCGGTGGGGCTGGCTGGGAGGGCCCCATGCACCCAGAGGCCTGCACCAGGAACAAGGAGCTGGGGAGGCACAGCCCCTCAAGTGACTGCCTCCCCACTGGGTGGGTGCCTCCCAGGAGACACACAGGGCGGGGCAGTCTCTGCCCACCACACCCTGACCCCAGTGAGCACCCAGCACCCTGCACAGACCATGCATGCAGCAGGCTTGAACTGAGTAAGAGCAACGCTGCCTTGTGCTGGGCTGGATGCTCACAGTGCACTTGCACATGCACCCTACCTTCATTCACCTTCTCCTTTAGGGCCCTTTCCCTCCTCCTGCACAGACTCCTGGGCGGCAATGGTGGTGCCCACCACCCGCAGGGTCCCCCCGCCCCACCCCGCCCCTCTCTGCCCTCCTCTCCCCACCCCCACACACCCGCTCCTTCCACCAAGTGTTCGCCTCAGGGCCTTTGCACTTGCTGTTCCCTCTGCTCGAAATGCTCCTCCCCCAGCTGTGTGCAGAGCTCTCTCCCTCACCTCCTTCAGGTCACTGCTCAAATGTCACCTCTTCGGAGAGGGCTTTCCTGACCATTACATAAAATAACTCAACACACACACACACCCCTCAATCCTCCCAACCTGCTTCATTTCCCCAGTAAGTTCACCACTGTTTGGTATGCCCCATGTTTACGTGTTCACCACGAGGGCAGGGGCTGTGTCCATTTTGGTCACTGCTGAGCTCCAGGCCTAGGATGATGCCTGCCACAGAGAGGGGCTGAGGACGTGTGGAATGCCCCACAGGGCAGGCAGACCTGGGGGTCCAGGCGAAGGAGGGGACAGCAGCCACAGCAGAGGGACAGGGTGGTGACCCAGGTGGCTCAAGCCCACACTCACCTCCAAGGGGCTCACCCTCAAATGACACACTGCTGAGGGTCTTCCCCTGCACCTGGGTGGGGCGTCGGTGTTCATGTGGACACACGTGTGTGACTGCGCGAATGAGAGAGTAATGACTGTGTCTGCCTGTTGGTGGCCTCTGTGGGTGTGTGTCTACAGTGCATGATGCACACCCTCCTCAGCGTGTGCCGGCCACTGGTCTCCAGCTGTTTTGTGCATCCATGATTTTCTCTCCCCTCTGTAGGGCAAACTTCCCAAGAGGATGGCCTGACTCTCCAATCTTGCCCAAGGCTGACCGCGAAGGCTGCAGTCCCTCAACAAAACCTGACCTCCAGGATGAACAAGCAAGCTCGTGCCTGAGCTGCTACGTTGCTTTACCTGTTTTTTTTTTTTTTTTTGTGAGGAGATCAGCCCTGCGCTAACATCTGCCAATCCTCCTCTTTTTGCTGAGGAAGACTGGCCCTGGGCTAACATCCATGCCCATCCTCCTCCACTTTATATGGGACGCCACCACAGCATGGCTTGGCAAGCGGTGCGTTGGTGCGCGCCCGGGATCCGAACCGGTGAACCCCGGGCTGCCGCAGCAGAGCGCGTGCACTTAACCGCTTGCGCCACCAGGGCGGCCCCTGCTTTACCTGTTTTGAGGCCTTGTTATTAGGAGCATGCAAATTCAGGAGTGTTATATCATCCTGGGGAACCGGAGCTTTGGTGATAAATTATGAAGTTATCCTCACTAATCCTGGTCACAGTCTGCTTTGTCTGATATTAACATAGCTCCACCAGCTTTCTTTTTTTGTTTTTTTTTTTGTGAGATCAGCCCTGTGCTAACATCTGCCAATCCTCCTCTTTTTTTTCTTTTTTTGCTGAGGAAGACTTGCCCTGGGCTAACATCCTTGCCCATCTTCCTCCACTTTATATGGGACGCTGCCACAGCATGGCTTGCCAAGCAGTGCGTCGGCGCACGCCCAGGTTCCAAACCAGCGAACGCTGGGCCGCCACAGCAGAGCGCGCGCACCTAACAGCTTGCGCCACCGGGCCGGCCCCACCACCAGCTTTCTTTCGGTTGGTTCTTGCACGCTTCCTCTTCTCGCCTCCTTTGACATTCAGACTTTCTGCATCCTTATCCATTAGACGTATCACTTGTAAACAATTCAGAATTGGGTTGAGCTACAACTTTGAAAATTAAACCTATCACTGCAGTGACTGAGTCTGTGTCCTGACCCCCTCAAGCCCCATCCCAGGAGCCAGTCCTGAGGAAGGGGAAGGTGAGTGGGTGGGAAGCCCCAGACCTCACTGAGGGGCCACAGCAATCAGGGGAAGGACTGGCTCTGGCTTTGAGCCCCGGCTGTACCACCACCTCCCTGGGTGCCCTTGGCCCATCTTGTGCCCCCTCTGAGCTGTCTTCTCATCTGTGAAATGGGGACAATCAGCTCCCTCCTCTTCCGGGCTGCTGTGCAGAAGGGACGTGTGGGTCCTGCAGCCGTCCATCACTGGGCACTGAAAAGTGCTATGTCCAGGGTGGAACCCTGCCCTTCCAGGAGGGGCCTGCAGCGCATCAGAGCTGTGTGGGCCCAGCCAGCCCTGCCTGAGCCATCCCAGGCCCCTCCATCCTGTCCCTGGGTCCACCTAGGGTCAGGTAAAGGATGTCAACCCCCGAGAGGACTTGCAGGCCTCTGAGGACGAGCTCTCACCCCAAATATGAGGCTCTTGCACTTGCTCTGCTTCATTTTCCGTGGTAGGGCTGTGCCCATCCTTGACTCAGGGGTTCCAGTTCAGACTGGGAGAGCCCAGGGCCCGCTCATGCCAGAGACAACCAGGGGCAGTAAAGAGAGGGCAGTCAGGAGGAGCAGGGGGCAGGATGGCAAGGGACGAAGACTGGGATGACCAGGAGAGGCCAGGATGACCAGGGGAGGCCAGGACGACGGGGCAGCCAGGACGATGCCGTCCTGGCCAGGCAGCCTCCACTCCAGTCCGCTCTGCTGCCGAGCCCCCTGCCTCAGAGGCTCCTCTCGGCTCCCTCTGGACAAGGGGCACATGCGCCTTCTCCAGGCCCGGCTCACTGCAGCCTCACTGGGGGAGAGCCACGAGCATGCAGACGAGGGACGCAGAGAGGAAAAGAGAAATGTCTGTCCCCTCACCAAGCCCTCCTCCCACCCCAAACTCCTCGATAGAGGGGGTGAGGGGAGGGAGGCCCCGTGCGGCGTCTCCCGCTCCACGAGAGAGGCGCACGGCCGCCCCAGCAGGGCGAGCCCCTCGCGGAGAGCTCTGCCCGGCCCTGCACGAGCGACCCGAGGAAGCCTCTCCACCGGGCCAGGCCCCTCCTCGCGCATAAACCGAGCGGACAGCGGGCTAGCTCCGCCCCGTGCCGCCCCCACAGCCCCGCCCCCACAGGCCCCACCCAGGCAAGACTGGCCGCAGACCTGCCCAGACAAGCTCCTCCCAGGCCCCGCCCCTGTAGAGCCCCGCCCACACAAGCCCTGCCTCCAGGCCCCCCAGCCAAGCCCAGTCCAGCGCCAAGCCCCGCCCCCCACCTCCTAAAAAGAATTCCCCAGCAAGGGCCAGTCCGTCCTACATGGGTGAAGAAGGGCTGGGCGGAAGGGGCATGTAACAGGGGGCCTGCCATGGGAGCCCTTGCCCAAACTGAGGAGCCCCCTCATGCAAACTGCTTCCAGCAGTCACATCCCCACCATGGCTCCCGTGTACCCTGGGCCTCAGATACCAGGGGCGCCTGAGGCCAGACTCCCCCTGCCCAACCTGGTCAGGGGAGGCCGTGTGCTGGGAGAAGGCCCCACTGCATTAAGACCCGCTCAAAATGTGATTATTAACCCGTCACGATTTGCACGCAGGCCCATCCTCGCTAGGGGCCAGGCGCAGTTCCAGGCTCCGTACAGACATGAACCCATCCCCTTCCCCACAGCACCGGCAAGTGGTCCTATCAGCATCCTCCTTTTACAGATGAGGCAGCTGAGGCGGGGAAGGTCTGAGTGGCTTGTCACAACGTCAGGAGGCAGCAGAAGTGGACTTTGGGACCTGGCATTCAGCTCCAGAGTCCGCGAGCTCAACCCACGTGCTATTCGGCCTCACGAGGGTCCGCACTGAGGGGGAAAGCAAGTCTCCTTCATAGGTCACACTCAGCAAATCTGGAGCCCAGCACAAAGTGGCACTGGTAAAGGCCAGACGAGTGGACAAATCCGTAGTATTCTCCACCTTAAAACAAGCGAACCTCAGGCTTGCATCCAGAGACACCAGACCAGACTGTGCAGGGATGAAGCTCATTCTGGAAACTGGAGACAAAGTGGAGGTATGCACCAGTCAGGGAGACCCCCAGCTCCCTGGGCAGAAGGTCGCAACATTCTTTACTAGGTGTGTTAGTTTCCTGCGGCTGCTGTAACAAATGACCACAAACTCAGTGGCTTAAAACAACACAACTTGTTATCTCACAGTTCAGGAGGTCCAAAATCTAAAATGGGCCGGCAGGGCTGCGTTCCTTCTGGAGGTTCTAGGAGAGAATCCGTTTCCTCACCTTTTCCAGTTTCTAGAGGCCATGTGCGTTCCTTGGCTGGTGGCCCCTTCCTCCATCTTCAAAGCCAGCAGCATAACTTCTTCAAATCACTCTCTCTCTGCTTCCATCACCTTTTCTGTCTCTCATGTCTGCCTCCTTCTTTTAAGGACTTATTGGACCCTCCCAGATAATCCAGAATAATCTCTCCATCTCAAGATCTTTAGCTTAATCACATCTGCAAAGTCCTTTTTGCCATGTAAGGTTACAAATTCACAGGTCCTGGAGATGAGGACATGAACATCTTTGGGGGACCATTATTCTGTCTACGGCACTGTGGAAAATGGCCCAAGAATCAAGATTTACAGACAGTTGTGTAAAGTTTTCCCAAAGAAACCAATGGTCCCCTCCCCGTAAACTGACAATGAAACCATTAATCCACTCACCCTGGCCCCCGCCCCCTCCACACAGAGAGCTTTCCATCAGCTCTTGGTGCTACACTCAAATAAAAATAGAGTTAAGGATCTCTAGATACACAAGGAAAGTTGAAACGTGAAAGGCAAGATACCAGAAGAAAGGACCTCAGAGAACAGGCCATGCAGGGTACTACAGGAACAAGTACAGCAATGGAAGATGATGCCTTCCAACTTCGGCGTAAAAAATATCTTCAAACGGGCCGGCCCGGTGGCTTAGCGGTTGGGTGCGTGCGCTCCGCTGCTGGCGGCCCGGGTTCAGATCCTGGGTGCGCACCGCCGCACCGCTTCTCCGGCCATGCTGAGGCCGTGTCCCACATACAGCAACTAGAAGGATGTGCAGCTATGACATACAACTATCCACTGGGGCTTTGGGGGAAAAAAATAAATAAAATTAAAAAAAAAATCTTCAACCTAGGATCCACACTATCCATCCAAGTAATAGCAAAAACCAAGAAAGAGAAGTTTTTCAGTTTAGTGAGGGTGTTTGGGGATGAATTTGTGAGAGCACATAGAAAATTAAGCCAATGAAAAAAACAAGGCAATTAATACCTCTAGGGAAAACAAAGAGCTGAACCAGAAAGGAACTATAATCAGAGTACATCATACTTCCGTATCCTCACTTGTCCTCCTAGGTGCCTAGACGAGCCCATCCAGTCTCAAGGCCTTAAATACATTACAGACCAGTAAAATCTCCCTCCCCCATTCTATCCCATCACCCACCACCCTCTTGAGCTTGCAACTTTCACATCAACCTGTCTTCCTAACATCTCCCCTTGGGCGTCTAATAAACTCCACAAACAGCTCATCAGTGGCAGAGTCTTGGCAGTCTTGTGCAGACCCTGGCTCCAAAATCCCATTCCTCTCCCAGTCTGCTCCACTGTAGGAATTATACAGCCACGCATCGCTTAATGATGTTTCAGTCAACAATGGACCCCAGGTACAACAGCGGTCCCATAGGATTGGTACCATAGAGCCTAGGTGTGCAGTAGGCTGTACCCTCTAGGTTTGTGCAAGTACACTCTATGATGTTCACACAACGACGAAATCGCCTAAAGATGCATTTCTCAGAACTTATCCTGATCATTAAGTGACACGGAAGGGCCGGCCCCGTGGCGTAGTGGTTAAGTGAGCGCGCTCCGCTGCTGGCATCCGGGGTTCAGATCCCGGGCGCACACGGATGCACCGCTTGTCAGGCCATGCTGTGGTGGCATCCCATATAAAGTGGAGGAAGATGGGCACGGATGTTAGCCCAGGGTCAGTCTTCCTCAGCAAAAAGAGGAGGATGGACATGAATGTTAGCTCAGGGCTGATGTTCCTCACCAAAAAAAAATAATAAGTGACATATGACTGTAACCCCATCCACCCAGCTGCCTAAGCCAAAAAAGTGTCTTAACCTCTCTTTTCAACCCCTTGTCTCTCACATCCTTTCAGCAATCTTCTAAGTTCCAACCCAAAATATATCCTGTATCCACCCAATCTCTCCATCGACCCCTCACTTTCTCCTTGCCTCTGCCTCTGCCCCTGCAATCCGTTCTCTGCAAGCCCTGGGGGCCTGCCAAGGACCCGCCCACAGCGGGTCTCAGAGTAAATTCCAAGCTCCCTTCCATGGCCTCTGAGGTCCTGCCCCACTTGCCCCCTCCAGTCACCGTCCGCCCACGCACACTCACCTTCCACTGGCTCCTCGAGCGCACCCGTCTCGCTCCTGTCTCGGGGCAGTTGCCCAGAAAGTCCTTCCTCATGGTCTTTGCACGGCTGCTGCTTCTCAACATTCAGATCTCAGTTCTCACGTCACCTCCTGGCTGTCACCTCCTCGGCTAGGACTGCCTGGACCCCGTGACCTTCCCCCGGCCACTCTCTGAGACCATCTCATTTCACTGTCACTCTCCCACCCCATCCAACACCACTTCCAGAATATACCAGCCCTTAGGGCTCAGGAACCCTACACGTTCTGTCCACTCCAGGCCCCGCTGTACCCCAGAGCCTAGCGTAGCACCTGGAACTTAACAAGATATTTTGAAGAAATAAAGAATAACAAAATAAAATTGTAAATAATCTTAATTCTGGGGCAGACAAACTTTTTTCTGTCAGGGGACTGATGGGAAATATTTTAGTCCTGTGGGCCACGCAGTCCCCGCACAGCTCCTCAACTCTGCCATTTCGGGGCGAAAGCAGCCTTGCACAACAGTAAGCAAACAGGTGTGGCTGTGTGCCAATAAAACTTGACTGACACTGAAATTTGCGTTTCTACCATTATCATACGTCACAAAATATTCTTCTCCTTTTGATTTTTTTCCAACCATTTAAAAATGTAAACCCCGTTCTTAGCTTGTGGGCCACACAAAAAAGGGCAATGGGCCAGATGTGACCTGTAGGCTGCAGTTTGCAAAACCTCTAATCTAAATACCAAACATTAGGAAAATGGTTTACTAAATTACGGGGAGCCCCAAGAGGCAACAGTACGAGGCGATTTATTTTATTTATTTTTGTGTGTGTGTGAGGATGATTAGCCCTGAGCTAACATCCAATGCCAATCCTCCTCTTTTTGCTGAGGAAGACTGGCCCTGGGCTAACATCTGTGCCCATCTTCCTCTACTTCATATGGGACGCCGCCACAGCATGGCCTAACAAGCGGTGCGTGGGTGCACACCCGGGATCCGAACCCGCGCTGCCAGCAGTGCAGCGTGTGCACTTAACCACTATGCCACAGGGCCAGCCCCTGAGGCGATTTAAAATGACGGTTGTGACAGAGCCAGCCTGGGGCCGGCCCGGTGGTGCAGCGGGTAAGTGTGCGCACTCCACTTCTGTGGCCCGGGGTTCGCAGGTTCGGATCCCGGGCGTGCACTGACATACCAATTGTCAAGCCATGCTGTGGCGGCGTCCCATATGAAGTAGAGGAAGATGGGCACGGATGTTAGCGCAGGGCCAATTTTCCTCAGCAAAAAAGAGGGGGATTGGCATCAGATGTTAGCTCAGGGCCAGTCTTCCTCACACACAAAAAATATACATATACGTATATATATATATATCTATATATATATAAAAGAAAACATGGAAAATGTTCATGACACATAAAGTGAAAAAGAGCCAAACACACAAGGGTATGAAGAACTTAATGTCAACTGTGTAAAATTATGCAAGCATATGGAGGGTTATCCGCAAAACATTAAACTAGCTGTTCAAGCTAGTTTAATATTAAACTGAGCCCTCCTCGGCACCTCAGTCGGAGCCCGTGTGTCCTCCTCAGCCACAGTCCCTCACAGGCACCTCCCTCACGACTGTTTCCTGTGTCTTAGTGGTCATCGAGTTCTCTGCTGCACCTCCTCAACCTGCCCATAAGCTCCTGCAGCCCCGGGGCCCGGCCTGGCCCGTACAAGCCCTAACCAAGCTCTTCCGTCAGAGGGAGGCAGCCACAGAGCCCCAGAGCAGAGGCGAGAGGCCAGACCGGCCAGTGTTGGCCGGCAAGTCTCGCTGCCCTGTGCCTCTGTTTCCTCACATGAAAAATGGAGATAAGCACCGCACCTCCCTCACGGAGGAGAGTGAGGGCCAAAGGAGTTGAGACTGACCAAGAGCCTGGCTCCAAGGCGGGCTGGAAGGCTGACACCACTGTTTGCTTTTCAAGAAGTCCCGAGGACCCAGAATGACCACATGACCCAGCACTTCTGCTCCTAGGTAAACCCAAGAGAAGTGAAAACACGCTCACGTAAAAACTTGTATGATGGCCAAAAAGTGGAAAAATCCAAATATCCACCAATTGAACGGATAAACAAACATGTTATAGCCATACGAAGAAATAGTATTCAGCCGTAAAAAGGAATGAACTCCTGACACATGGATGACCCTTGAAAACGTGATGCTCAGTGAAAGCAGCCAGATGCTAAAGGCCACATAGTGTATGATTCTATTTATATGAAATGACCAGAACAGGCAAATCCGTAGAGACAGACAGTTGATTTGCGGTTGCCAGTGGCTGGCGGGGGTGGAATGGAGAATGACTGCTAATGGGCAGGGTTTCCTTCCAGGGTGGTGAAAATGTTTGGGAACTAGATAGAGATGATAGTTTTACAACATTATGAATGCCACAGAATTGCTTGCTTTAAAATGTCTAATTTTATGTTATGTGTATTTTACCTCAATTAAAAAAAAAGTCCAGAGGCACCCAGCCTGGGGGCGGATATGGCAGCTGAATGGTGCCATCGAGAACAGGCAAGATGTCATAACAGGACATCACACAAATATATACACCAATTCTTGCATCCAACAAACACGCACCAACACCAACCACAAGACGGACCCTGGGGCAGGCCCTGTCCTGAGAAGGGCCAGGCCCAGGGCAGCTGCCACCTCTCCCCAAAGAGGACAGAGAGCTCCCAGAGAGCCCACTGCCCCCCGGGGGCTGCAGCCTTCCCTGTGTCTGCCCCCCGCCCCACGCTGCGCCGGCGAGCGCCCGAGGGGGTTCAGTGGAGCATATTGGCAGCAGATGCCGCTCCCCCTAACTGACAAGGCTGGGGAGTCCAGAATCCCCCGTCCTCATACGTTTCCAGGCGCGCAGAACATCTGGGCAGCGGGTGTGAATTCAAAATGAGAGAAATACGATTATTATTAAGAACATTTGGGCAGCACTTCCTGAGCCATTAAGTCACCCATCACCCAAGCCAGACACACAGAAATCTTCCCAGGCCCTCACCACCACAGGGGGTCGGTGACAAGTTCTGATGACTTAACCCATGAATGTGCAACAGCTGTGCCCCTCCACCCCCCTCCGCCTGGTCCCCTCTCCAGACGCCTGCCACACCTTCCAACGCTGCTTCCTGCGCGAGTCCTGGCCACCCCCGACACCTTCACATGGCCGTCACCAGAGGAATTTTTCTAGAACACAAATCCGGCCTATCTCCCCCTCCTCGATGCCCACCTCCACCTCCTCCCATCCACGTGAGACCCAGGCTCACCCCCCAGTCAACCAGGACCTTATGAGGCCCAAGATGGAGAAAGCTCGTGGAGGACCCCAGACCCAACAGGGACCTGGCCTCTCCTTGGCTGTGACCCATTCTACTGACCAACTGGAAAACCAGCCAACAGGAACTGCTCTGTTCTGATTCCAAAACCAATACTCACCATTGTGGAAAACTTAAAAAATGCAAAAAGAAGTATAAATAAAATCACAAGAATCACACCAGATCCCAAAGTTCAGAAATGCTTACAATTTGGCCCTCTGCCTTTCCAGCTTTTTTATGCATATATGTGTGCTTTACATAAGTTAGAGCATACTGAATATACAGTTTTTTATCCTACTTTTATCATTAAACGTTAACATTAAATGATGACAATGTGATTATAAAATGTTTCTACTGGATGATTTTACAAAGTATCTACAAAAAGAAGAATTCTTAAATATTATGGTGGCACTTCCGGGTAAAGCTGGCTGACTGAACCCATACATCAGCAGAAGCCACTAAACAGACTCAGACCACAGACTCACCAAAGGCTCAGGAGCTGGGGCCCTGGGTGCTCAGGAAGTGGGGCGCAGGGTGCCAAAAGAAGGAGCGTGGATTAAAGTCTTTTAGAGAAGCCATAGTCCTGGAGACAGAAAGTAGGACAGTGGGGGCCAGGGGAGGGGATGCAGAGTTAGTGTTGAATGGGGACAGAGTTTCCATTTGGGAAGATGGAAAGTTCTGGAGATGGATGGTGGTGATGGTGACACAATACTGTGAATGTGCTTAACGCCACTGAGTTGTACACTTAAATATGGTTAAAATGGTAAATTTTACCACAACTTTTAAAGCAAGCAGATCCTCAAATTCCATCTGCTCCTCAGTGAAGCCTCCTCCCCAGTCTGGGAGGAGCCTCAGAGCAGGTCTGGTCTCTGCTGTGGGTGACCGAGGCAGCTCTGCCTGGGGCCCAAGGCACAGGGGGCAGGGCTTCCCCCCAGAGGAAAGGGCACTAAGAAGAAGGGGAGCAGACGCTGAGACCCGCCCCACGCCCCCGGGCTCCCAGATCCCTGGGACTGACAAGTCTAGGGGAGAGACAGGGACCGACCCGGCCCTCCCCAGCTCCACGGCCGGCCGCTGGCTTTCCCGCGGGGCCCACGGTCAACAAGGCCCTGAGAGTCCCGTCCCTCACTCAGTGTGAGCTGGCGACCACCAGGTGTCTGAAGAGAGCCTCTGTGCCAACGGCAGACAAGAGCAATTTGGAATAAAAACGCGCAGGAAGAAGAACACATCAAACAATACACCAACAACCTGCTAAGGGGGGAACGAATAGGTAATGACCTAGGAGGGGGCGCTGTAGAAAAGAGGAGTTCTTAAAGGGCCCAGACGGGATCGTGTAGATTTTTAAAACCGAAATAGAATGGCTGGAAAATAAGGTTGAGGAACAGCTCATAAAAAGAAAGCAAAAGACCAAGAGAAAGAAAACGGAGGAGAGATAAGAAGATTGGCAAGTGGGTCTGGATCTGCCCACAAGCAAGAGAAGCTCTAGGTAAGGGCGGAGAGATGTCCGAGAGAGGAAAATCTTCAGCAAAACCATCTCAGACAACTCCCCCGCACAGAATCCCAAGTTTCGCACTGGCGATGGAGGGATGGACCCTAGTCAGGCGCTCGCTCGACAAATGTTTACTGGAAAGCTCCATGAGGCGGCCCCAGGGGATGAGACAGGTGCAGACCCAACCTGAGGAGCTTACAAACATGTTTAACTAAGACTCAGAAAGAAATGCACGTCCATCTTGACTCCATAACACGCACCATCGCCAGAAGTTTCATTGAACAATGCTCACTCTGCACTGGCTGCTCCCTGATAATTCCTATTCTAGCTTATTTTATTCTATTTCATTCCACTTTTGTTACAACACCTGTCACAACTCGCTATATTGATGTCACAGCCCACCACTGGGATATGACCTGAAGTAAAAAGAAAAACAAAATGCCAAGCTAGAGGGTCAGGCAGATGTTGCAACAGCAGATGTAATCAAGTTGTGTGTGCTCCACTTTGCTAAGCTTCGCAACTTCACCCTGGACCCCAGAGCCCTCCGTTGTACAGCTAACTCCGGGCGCCCCTTGTCTCTTGGCCGGGAGCCAGGGAGTGAGCACTGCATGTCCAAGGACCCCTCTGACTGTTTTGCTGAGAATAGCTCGTGGACGCAAGGCTGGCAGCTGGGAGACTAGTGCATCAGTCAGGGTCCGGTCAGAAAAAAGGGAAGCCACAGTGGGCACTGCAAACCAAGCATCTGATCCAGAACCTGGTTGCAAAGAGGAAACAGCCAAGGGAAGCAGCTATGTCCTTAGCACTGGGAGGACAGAAAGGGACAGAGAGGGCTTCCAGAACTCAGGAGCTCAAAGGACAGGCCCCACAGATCTCTGAGGAGGGGGTACTGTGTGGCCTCTGAGAGCGGGCAAGAGGCTGGTTCTGGAAGCAGCCTAGGACAGGAAGTCACTGCTGCTGCTGGGGTGACACCGAGAAGGACAGAAAATAGGGGACACAAGTCCCTCCCCCTCGTCTCCCCATCTCCCTCTGGACCCGGCCACTGGCAGAACGTGTTTGCTGAGTGTCAGCCCAGAGAAACAGAGCAAAGCCAAGTGGATTGGAGCAGAAAGATGCACTGTAAACAGCCAGCGATCGTGAGGTGAAGAGCGGAGTGAACAGTGAGGGGCCGTGCTGGGATCCAGGGGAGAGGCGAGCTGTCTTGGCCCAGGGCAGTAGCAATGGAATGGGGAGAAACAGTCAGATTCCAAGAGTGCTGTGAAGGCAGAGCAAAGAGGGTTTGCCGGCAGATGGGTGTGGGTGTGAGAGGAAGGAAGTGCACAGGATGACTCTAGGTTAAATTCGGGGATGAGCAGCCTGCAAGATGGAGCTGCAGATCTGGAAGGCACGGTAGTGTCCTGGGGCTGACCACAAATGGGTGGCTTTAAACAGACACCTATTCGCTCCTGGTTTCCGGAAGTCTGAAATCAAGGTGTGGCAGGGCCACACTGCCTCCGGAGGCTCAAGGGGAGGGTGCTTCTTGCCTCTTCCAGCTTCTGGGGCCCCAGGCGTCCCTGGGCTTGTGGCCGCATGCCCCCGGTCTCTGCTCCCTCTTCACACAGCCTTCTCCTCTTCTCGTGTCTGTCCTCCGTGTGTCTCTTACAAGGACACCTGTCGTTGGACTTAGGGCCTTCCAGGATGATCTCATCTCGAGATCCTTAACTTAATTACATCCGCAGAGACGCTTTATCCACATGAGATCATATTTACAGGTGCTGGGTATTAGGACATGGACATATATTTCAGGGGCACCACTCAGCCCACCACTGGGGCAGATCAGGCGCTCAGATTCGGACACGCTGAGTTTGAGATGCCTCTTAAATCTCCAAGTGGAAATGTGAGCAGTGTTCATTCGGAGTTGGGGGAAGACAGCAAAGCAACGTGGCAGATAATCAACGTGCAGATAATATTGGCATTTAAAGCCCCGAGGCTGTGGGGAGGGGATCAGGCCCAGTCCCGGAAGCAGAGCCGGAGCCCAGCTGGGACCGGGACTCAGGTGTCTGTGGTTTATGGAGGCGGCCGCTCCGTGGAAGAGGGAAGGCGCCCCAGGGAAGAGTGAGGGACGCAGGGTGGACGCGGACCTAAGCAAAGACGTGGCCTTGGCTGGAGACCATCATCAGCCTGACCCCAAGGCAGTGCTAGAGACAAATTTCACCAGATTCCTCCCGCCTTAAGGCAAAGGCCTGGCCTTCTGAACCTCCACATCCCTCTGTGCTCTGTCCAAATTCCTGAGCCCCAGAACCTATGCGCATGATAAATGGGTCTTTTACACCACAGTTTTGGGTAAATTTGTTATGCAGCCATAGAAACGGGAACAGCCCTTTTTCCCTCTGATGAATCAGAAAGCACTGCCCGGGCATCTGGTTCCAGAGCATGCACCTGGCTCCCATCCCACCTCAGCACTGGCCCTTTTCGTCCCTGTTACCTGCAGGAAAAACGCCCCCTGCTCCTTGCCAGACCAGGAGCCCAGCAGGCCCACAGCCTCCACGCCTCTGGCTGCCCTATTTCTGCCTGTTTTCTGGAACACAGGGATGTCTATCTCCTTTTGAGTGCGGCTCCATGTTTTTAAAACTTTTTCCATTTTTTTATCACTGCTGAGTGTTGGGCCAGAAACGGGGGGCTGAGCCCCTAAGAATAAACTTGCAAAGTCATCTTCACTCGATGTCTCAGTTATGCCTCCTGCAAATGGGCTGCCCTCCATGACGGGGGGCTAGGGGACTCCCCACTGGGGTCTGCACCTCCCATGGCCTCTCCACGTGAGAATAAAGAACAACGATGGTGCGACCATTGTTCTCAAGCACGCCGTGGCAGCAGGTCCCAGACTTGGCCTGGAAGACGGCTGCATCTGTGCCCCACGGGAGCAAGAGATAGGTTCATTCCCAGCTCCGAGTGCTCTGTGCAACAACCTGCTGGCTGCCCGCATTAAGGCGTCTTCCCATACATTTAGGGAGACAACTGGACTCTGTAGACGATTTGCTAGGGCTTGGCCCCATGGAACTAAGTGCTGGAGACAGGGAGGCAACATCACCAGCAAGCCACAAGCTCTGTCCTCCTGGCTCAAGGAAAGGGTATGAAAGACAGCAGGATACTCCTTCACTCGCCAAAGAGGATGCACCAGAAATTTCCTGCACAGGCTTGGCTGTGTGATCGAGCCCTGGGTGCCCCCACCCCCCCACAACCTCCGTCCATCCAGGGCCACCAGCAGCCTCCACAGCATCTCTGTGCAAATTAGAAGCTCATAGCCCTTCCTCTGAGTGGCCATAGCCTGTGTGCATGACTCGACGGGCAGGGCACAAGGAGGGCTGCAGCCCCAACTCGCCCCCAAAAGCCCAACCTTCACAGCCTTACGCAGGGGCCTGCTTCCGTCCACCCCCAAGACGTGGGCAGGCTAGCTCGGGTCAGGACCACTCTGACTGCTCAAGTATCCCACCTTGGGGCTGAGGACTAAAACAAGTGGCACGACAATCTAAGGGCGGTTTGGGCATTGCGTTTCATAGGGACTAAAGGGGCAGGAGAAACCCTCCGGTGGGTTTCTGTTTCTCTGGGTCCTGAAATCTCTCTTTCCACGACGAGAATCCAAGTACGGCTGCCCCACAAGGAGAGTCACTTCTGATGTGGCGCAGACCTCAAAACAGTGGTTTTTAATCGTTTTTAATCATATACCCCCCATCAACAACATATACAAAAATTACACACCATGACTAAGTGGGATTTATCCCAGGAATTCAAGGTTGGTTTAACATTCAAAAACCAGTTAATGCAATGTACCATATTAATAGAATAAACGGCAAACCCCACATGGTCATCTCGAAGGGAGAGAAAAAGCATATTCATGATTTAAAAAGTTAAAACTCTAATAAAAAATTTATAAATACATAAATAAAACCCCTCAGCACACTAAGCATGGAACTTCCTCAACCTGATAATGCAAACAGGCATTAGGGAACTGGTGGGGTGAAGGACTGCACAACCCCATACATTTACTAAAATCCCTTGAGTTGTACACTTGCAATGGGTGAATTTTATGGAATGATAATCACACCCCAGTAACGCTGTACAACAAAATAATTCATTGGCAGTTGACGGCAGGGGACAGAGAGCCAAGTGCCGGTCCCAGCAGAAAGGGGGAGAATCACAGATGAAAAAGGCAGGCAGCCAAAAACAGAGACAGAGGTGAGAGAGAAAAATAATTCACACACTGGACAACCCGTCCTGGCAGAATTAAAAATCTGCCCGCCCAGATGAGAGGTCTGCTTACGCGCTCCACTCTTCCTCCAAGCAAAGAAGTTTCCAGACCAAATAAGGCTGCAGCTTTTGCAATGCTCCTGGCACGGAACACAGTTCCATTTAAGTGCCAGGTTATAACTCGGGCCTAAAACATCCCAAAGCACAACAGTGCCCATCAGCCCGCTCTGTTCCCTCCGGGTAACGCTCCAAACAAACCCAGGTAAACATGGAGCAGGCTGGCCCGGCGTCGCCCTTGCCCACGGGCAGGGGTGAGGAGGGTGAGGCCCGTGGCTCGGAAGGATGCCCCGTGTGCTCACGTGGAGGGGCAGGGCTCCCTCACCAGCAGCCTCAGCTGCAGCTGGCCAGTTCCTGGGGCCCTGGGCGCCCTCACCTTGGCCCCGAGCACCAAAGGCCATTTGCTGAACCCGTACGAGGTGCCACATGTCCCATCTCATGGCATCTTCATTGCAGCTCTGTGAGATGATGACAAGGACAGCAGATAGTTCCTCAGCACTGTTTCAAGGGCCTTGTGAGTTTAAAGCATTTAATCCTCACAACAGCCCTGTGAGACAGGTCCTGGTAACTCCCCGTTTTACAGATGAGGAAACTGAGGCACAAGACCACGCAGCCCATACCAGCTAAATCTGGGAATGAACCCCAGGGCTGACATGCTCTGAAGCTGGGGCTCCATCCCGTGCCCTTCTGCCCCCTCACCCCAAAAGAAGAAAATGGCAGGGCCCCTCCTCTGCGGCCTTTAGCTGACTGGCAGACCACACTCGCGGGCTGGGAAGATGTTTGGCATGGCACATTTTTTCTTCTCTTTCGGCTACCCCGTCCAGGCCAAATTGTAGGGCATTTTTCAAGCAACCAGCTACAAACATTTCCTAACAAGGTTTCTCTGGGATGAGAAACGGAAACTCTCTGTGCTGCAATGGTCAACTCTGACATTTTAACAATGCGTCAAAACCGGCTTGAGTGGAGGTCAGTGGTGGCGGGGAGAATGCTCCATGTGGGGGCCAGAAGGCACGATGACCACGGGCAAGCACTGTGCTGGGCACGGCCATGGAGCCTGCTAGCCTAACACACGCCGCTGCCCACCGCTCATTCCGTTGACTTCTCAGCCGGCGGGGTGGAGACTGTTCTCGTCCCCATTTCAGACGAGCAGACAGGCTCGGAGAGGGGAGGGCCTGCTGCAGCCACGTTCATGGAGCCAGCGCTCAGATCAAGGCCTTCCAGTTGCGTAGGCTTCCCATCACCCCAGCCCACGCCGCGGTGCCTTCCTTCCTCTACTTCAAGCTCTTCCTGGCAGGTGGCCCACAGGAAGGGCACGTGGGTGAAGGTGCGGGGCCTGCTCCTTCTCTAACAGGCAGAGGTGCACCGACTCAGCACTGCCCCCACCCCGGGACTGGGTATGCCCATAAGATATACAGACGTGGGCACAACTGGACCAGCAAGATCCTTTTAGCTGCAAGCAACAGAAACTCAAGGCAGACTCTCCTTAGCTAAAAAAGGGGATTTATTAGTTCAGGACACTGGGAAGAATGGGGTGGGGGTCAGGTGTGGCTGCATCCAGGTGCTCAAACAATGTGATCAGGTGATTCCCCGTCCCCATTTTGGCTCTGTTTCTGTGTTGGCCCCCTCTGTCCTGCAGACTGGCTTCCTCTAGGAGGCAGAGAGGGTGGCTGCTGGCCACCCTCAGGGAAGAAGAGCCCACATCTTCCTTTCAGCATCTGTGTGTGGACCCCAGGGTGGAGCCCTGATGGGCCTTGTCTGGATTCTGGCCCAGCCCTGAACCTCGCCTTGCCATGGCTGGGAGGGTGTGGTTCTCTGACTGACCCAGCGTCCCCGTGGTCATGGGACTGGGGCTTACTACCGCAGAGACAGGGAGATACAGCCAGCCTCCTCAGCAGGCACAACGGCAGCCCTTCAACAACCGAGAGGCAACGCTTCAACTGCAGACCTCCCGTTCCCTCGTAACCACCTGTTCACGTTTCCACCAGCCGCGGGTCGTCGAGGGCAGCAAGAAAGGCAGCTGACGGCTGCGCACGCCTGCAAGTGGGAGGCTCTCTGTGCTGACGAGAGTTGGCGACTGACTGTGGGGCACTTAAATACATGTGCAAGGGGGTCCCCGCCCCTTCCCCTTCCTCACAATTCAGTCCTGAAGCCACTTGATAGGAACAAGGCGTCCACACAAGGGGGAGGAGGAGGGGCCCCGGTGGCCCAGAGCGGGCATCGGGCCTGGGCAGGGGGGACGGCGTGTCCCCACGGGAGGGTGACCCAGAGCGGGCATCAGGCCTGGGCAGGGGGACAGGGTGTCCCCACGGGAGGGTGACCCAGAGTGGGCATCGGGCCCGGGCAGGGGGACAGGGTGTCCCCACGGGAGGGTGGCCCAGAGTGGGCATCGGGCAGGGGGGGCGGGGTGTCCCCACAGGAGGGTGGCCCGACGCTGGCAGAAGCAGAGTGGTCAAGTGTGCCGGCCTGGCACAGACGACACGCTGAATAAATGGCGTCTGGGACCAGCACATATGGGCAGTACAAGGCTCCTGAGGGAGACTGAGGCCGACGCAGACACCCTGCATGCCTGGTTGGGGGGCTGAGGCCACGGGGACCTGAACGGCACTTACAGTGGACGCAAAGCCTGAGTGAGGAGGGTCTGGAGGGGGCGGAAGGTGGAGGGCATTATGACAGCCAGGAAGAGCTGATGGGTCAGACCCGCACTGTGAAAGCGGGGAAAGGAGACAGAGCTGAGACCACAGGGCAGACCCCCAACACCCCGGGGCACCCACCGCCGACGCTGGCACTTCCCCCTCCTCAGCGGCAGCCTCTCAGGCAAACGCCCCCGCCCGCCCTCCACTGAGCCTGGCCTTGCTCTCATCAGCTCACAACTCCACTCTCCAGTTTCAAACTTCCCTTCCAGTTGGTAGTCAAGTCAAGCAAAACAGGAACTTTTTCGTCCCCCTCATCCTCCGCTAACAGGACAGGGACTTCCCGGCAGCGGTCTGCGCACCCACCTTGCTGGGAGCATCAGTGACGCCTTCCGGACGCCCTGAGTCCTTAGCACCCACGTTGGCTCATCCTGTGCTCTCAGTTCGGGAGAGCAACACTTTGAGCAAAAAGGGGAAAGAATGTTCATTTTAGACATGACAGACTGTGGGCAGTGTGCATATATTTTTATTTAATTTTTAAATAATTTATCTTCCTTTGAAACAAATAAAACTCTGAGGCTGAAATGATACATCCACCCGAGATTCTCTTAAATACGAGTCTGCAGAGAATGCTGGAGACCATCCCCGAGAGGGCTCCGGACTGTAAGGTTAGCAACGCCGGGACTCTGGACGGCTCTTTCCCGAGACCGTCCCCAGGCACAGCGCAGGGAGGGCTCATACAGGCCAGGGAGCCTGTGAACCACGCTGAGGGCCAGCATCCAGACCACACGGGAGCAGGGAATGGCCAGGGCTGCATCTGCTGCCCTGTAGGGGCAGGGTGGGGTCACTGCAGCCACCAGGGAGCAGAAGACAGAAGGTGGCCTCAGTGAAGTCACAGCTCCAACAAGGGGCGAGCTGGCCGCGTGGGGCCATAGGGAGAAATGGCCGGCGTTCAGACGCCGTCTCAGTGCGCGTTCACCGAGCTCTCAAGCGCCCTCGCTCATCCTCAAGGGCGGAAAGCTGGCCGGCCCTGGACAGTGGGATGTTACTTCTACAGAGCTCAGGCCGGGACCCATCTTCAAGGGAACGGACCCTTCCTGACGCTCACGGCAGCTCCCCGAGATTCAGAGGGTGGATTTTGGTTGTGACGGGGAGGGAAGGAAGAGACTGGGAAACGGTCCAGGGCGCGAGTGAGGAAGGGGACGCGGCACGCCTGAGCCTGCTTACACCGCGTCCTGAGGAAGGGCCAACTGGTATGGACGGTGTGCCCGGGCGCCCCCTCACCATCTGTCACGTTAGAAAGCCCCCTCTTCCCACAGGCGCGTCACCCCACACGGCCCTGGTGGGGCTGTGCACCGGGCCCAGGTGCAGCCACAAGGAACGGAGAGCGCCGGGGGGCAGCCCTCCTCGGCCCTCAGCCGCCTCCTCAGACAGGAGCTCTGGCAGCCGCGTGCTGTGAGGACCCGCCCGTCACTTTTCCCTCTCCTGCCTCTTGCTCTTCCTCTGGCTGGTCAGCTCGTCCAGCTTCTTATCCAGCCTCCTCTGCAGCTGGGCCCTCTTGGCTGGGTCCAGGGCCCCGGCCTTGGTCCCGCCGCCGGCGTAGAGGACTCCTTCCCGGCTGATTCTCTGCCGGGCGTGGGCTCGAGCCCGCTCCCCGCAGCCATGGATCTGGGGGAACACAACAGTCAGCGCTGAGCCGAGTGGGGACAAGGTCCTGCGATTCTGCCCAGCGCGGAGCTCAGGGACCATGACGCCCCAGCACGAGGCCTCGGGGGACCCCTCCTCTTCCCACACACAGATCCGTCTCCCGCAGGCTGCCAGGGGCCAGGAGGCTCCACACCCTGGCAGGGCTGGAGGCTGGAGCACCCACACCCGTCCCCCCTCCACCGCCCTCGGCCCAGCCGGGCCGTCCTCTGTGCAGATGTTAGTGCAGGGCTGGTTCCCCACAACCTCCCTGCAGGGTGAGCTCATTCTGTACACGGGTGACACACACATGCACACGGGCCCCCATTATGCATGTGAGACACATACGGCGACATGTCAACACGCTCTCTGTAAATCATGCTGGTGAGGTCACCCTGTCTTTCTGCCTAATCACTTCATGGGCACGCTCCCAAACTAGGATGAGAATCTCCTCTGGGAGGAAACCACTTTCTCTTATGTGACCCAGAGGCCAGGCCCGTCGCAGGTGCTCCTGTGACGAATATCCATCGCAGGGGGACATCCATCCTGCCACTGTTTCAGGGAAACCCTAGCATGACTCCTGTGCTTAAGAGGAGGGTGGGAAGGAGAAGGAGCAAAGAGGGAAGAGAACCCTGAGCATCTTCCAAGTGCTGGCAGCAAGCACACCCAGTGCCCGACGTGCACGTTTCGTGGATTCCTGCTAGAAAGTGGAGGAGCGGACTGAACCCGTGACTTCTGTCCCCAAAGCCAAAGCCTTCCCTGCTGCACAAAGGAAGGGTGTTCCCTTGGGAAGTGCCAGGTGGGACCTGAGTTAGGACCTAGTAAGATCCCAGAACAGACAGCTACTCGGCTCACCCAGCCCCACCCCCAGGTCACTGAGAGCCCAGGGGCCTGCCAGCTGCCTAGGACCCACCGCACACCCTGCTCACTGGATGTCCTTACCCGCGTCCTCTGACTGTCTGGGCTGCCCCTACTCTAGGCCCATGCCCTGCCCACCATGGCTCTCCCCAACACAGACGTGCAATCATCCTTTCCACGTGTCCCAGCACCCACGTCCATGGTCACAACTGCTCCTTACCACATCTCTATGGGAAAGAGGCTCAGAGCTGACGCCAAGTTAATTTGCCCACATCACAAAGTGAGCGGGCGGTGGAGCTGGTGCTTGAGGCCAAGCCCCCGACACCAAGCCCTGTGCCATTTCCTCGAGGTTCTTCCCGCACGACCGTCTCAGAGCAGGGGGACTTGCATCCCCAGAGCCAGGAACTCTTGCTGGACAACACGCTGTGCTGGCCTTCCCCCAACACTGGGACCGAGGGCACAGGGAGCTCAGGACCAGGAGCCGCTCCGGCAGCAGGAGTCGCCCAGGGGCTCCCTGCCTCCCACGGCACCATGACCAGCACGAGCTGTGCAAACTGGCCCCCATACCTTGCGTTTGACAATTTTTAAACATTGTGGGTAAAAGTCTTTCTACGACCCTGTGCACTTCATCAGCAGCGTGAACACAGACAGGCCGCGCGGGTGTGCGAGGGACAAGCCCCTCGCCCGGGAGGCCCCTCCTGGGTTCCGAGCCGGCACACCCCCCCGTGGGCAGGCAGCTACGACCCCTGACCTGGAGCGGGCACCCCCAGGACTCTGACTCGGCCCCTCCGGGATGGTGTCGGCCCAGGGTCCACACGCCTCCCCAAGATCTGCCCCTCCCCCCCTCTGAGGGCGCCGCCGCCGGCCCCCGTCTGCCCAGCCCAGGAGCCCGAGGGCCACTCTGCTCCTCCCTCTTCTCACCTGACGCACAGCCAATTCACGGCCCCAAAACCACCCCTCCACGCTGCTCCCACACCCAGGGTGGACCCTGAAGCCTCTCACCCACGCCCCTGCAGCCACTTCAACCTGTCTCCCGGCCCTGCCCTCCCCTGCTCCTCACTGCAGCCAACGCTCCCGCGTCCCGGCCCTGCCGGACCCTCCAGTGCTCCCCACTGCCTTCAGAACCAGGGCTGCGCTCCTCGAGGCAGCCCACGGGGCCCTGCTCAGGCTCAACTCGCACTGTCCTGCCCCACACTCTCCTCCCCGCTGCCTGAACGCGCCACCACCTCTCCCCAGGGCCTCTGCACAAGCCCTCCCCCTCTCAGCTCCCCACCTTCATCCGTTAGGTCAGCCCAGGGTTACTTTCTCCAGAAAGCCCGCTCTGACGGCTGCAACTGAGCAGCCCCCACCCCTGCTGCCAGCCTGGCCCCTGGGCCCCTCCCTCAGTGCTCAGTGCACGGTACCAGGTACCACATGCTGATGTCTCATCCAGATCCCCCACTGGGCCCAGCGCCCGCCCAGGGCAGAGACGAAGCCTGCTCTGGCCCCCACCTCCCCAGGCCTGGCAGAGGGGGGGCCCACTGATACATCCTCAGGAATGAATGAACAAGCGGGCAGGCTGCGGCCCATTTCCAACCACGGCCCCGAGGCCCCACCTCCCCTGCACTAACCCGCTGACAGAACCCGAGGACACTGGCACAAAATTCCCTGACCAGGATCCCCAGGACATGGCTTTAACTCAGCAAATATGACACTTTACTTACTTGTACGCTGATGTGCTCAAAGCAAACCATGAGTCAACGCCTGTTTGAAGATATTTAGAGCTCACCACCAGCTGCCGCTTCCATCAGGAACACATCTGCCCTGGCTCCGGGCCCTGGAGACACAGCCCCACCGCGCCCCCACCCCGGCTGCCCGAGCCCAGAGGGGCGCATACCTCGGGCAGGTGGTGGCTGAGGCAGTACCGGCGGCCACAGTGCAGGCAGAGCTGGCCTAGGGTCACCACGCTGGCTGTGCACTTAGCAAGCCCACAGGTGTTATCAGCCTTAATGGCAGCCGAGACCAGGGCATCAAAGTCCTCCTCGGTGGGCAGATCTACGGCCGCGTGTCCTGGAAGAACAGCGTCACTCAGGCAGGGAGGAACAGAGAGGTCGGACGAGAACTCTCCACGGGGCCCACATTTGCCCCACCGAGCAGCTGTGCCCTGGCGCCCTGCTTTCGGGTTCACAGCGAGTGAGCAAATGCAGGCTCAGTGGAGCTCGGCGTCCGTCCAGGCTGCGAGGGGCCCTTCTTCACTCAACTAATGACCACTCGCCGCTGGGGGTGTGAGCACAGCGTGGACTTCCTGCGAGGGGCTGGTGGTGCATGGAGAGCGCCTCGGAAAGCTCACCCTCTTTAGTCCAGAAAACATTCAGACACGAGGATGTTCCTTATGATGTTAACTATAAAAACAAAAGGCCAAACACACTCAACATGCCACACTGGGGAAGAGATCAGATGGACCACAGTGCATCCACGAGGTACAATGTCAGGAGACCTTAACAATTTTAACCAGGTGCACGGAAGTCTTTTAAAGTTATAGGAAAACACTCAAGAGTGAAGAGAGATACAAACTTCTACACAGCTGTAATTCTGTAAAATACATGTGTGTAACACACACACACAAGGACGCAGATGCTCAGGCAATAGTGCAAGGGCTCTACCCCGGCGATGGTAGCGATTATCCGGGTGACACACACAGGCAGGATTCACCACCACTTCCGAGTTATCCTCTGTAATGGGCCCCACGGTGCCCAGCACACAGGTCAGGACAGGCAGCCTCAGGGAGGACACCAGGGTAACGGCGACACCGCCCAGGGGCTCCCAGAGCCCCCACTGGCCTGCAAGTGCCTCGTCTGCAGCAGCCGTGTCAATCCTTCTAGGCGGGCGCTACTTGGCCACGGTCACCTATAGATGGGGACACACCCCCTACCCTGTCCTCACAGATAGGCTGTAAAGCTGCCACACTCTACCACACTCACACACAGGCCTGGTGGGTGCCCGAGGTCAGGGGAGGGACACAAGTGCTGACGCCCCAACAGCAGTCCCACAAGGCTTGGAGAAGGCCCAGGAGGTGCTCGCTGCCTGCAGGCTCCCCTTCTCTCGGCGGCTGCAAGCAACCTCGGGAGACGGACGAGACACAGGGACCAGGCAGAGGGTGTTCAGGCCCCAAACCAACACAAAATCTCATCAATACAAGTACTGGGCCCTGTCCTACAGGACACGCACCCACGTTCCCCCTAGCCCCCCGCATGACAGGCAGGGTCGTCAGACAGCCCTCGCTCCATTCAGCAGCACCCTTCTCAGCGTGGGCCTCCAGCCATAGCCCCAGGGGCCTGCCCAGGTTGGCCTCTGCTTCTCGGCTGGGATGTCGGCACAGAGCTTGGAGACCAACTGACAGGTCACGTTCAGAGCCTGTGTGGCAAGAGGGATTCTGAAGGCAGCTACCTGAAGAAATGCTCCTAACCCTGAGTGGCGCCAACCTCCCTGAAATGGGGTGAAGTCCCCCTGGGATGCTCTGTCCTCAAATGATCACGCCGCAAACCTTCTCCCAGGAAGAAGGCCAGGCCCTCCGGTCATTCCCCCTGGCATCAACCCTTCACAGGGTCTACCATGTTCTCAGCATGCTTTAGGAAGGAGTTGAGCATCTCTTTCCCCTGCCAGAACACCAGCTCCTGGAGGGCAGGGGTGGTATCTGCCTGTGCACTGGACAAGGCCTGGTGCACAGCAGCTGCTCACTCAATACCGCAGAGTGAAACCAGCCGGAGCCTCAGACTGGAGGCCGGTTTCAAAGACCCCAAATTATGCTGATGCAGAGGCCGGTTTCAAAGACCCCAAATTATGCTGATGCAGCTTTGCTCCCAGGAACTACATGATAAAAGGGAACCTGAACGGCTTCATGGTCCTGCTGAGAGGGAAATGGTTGTAACAAGACGTCTCCAGAAAATCCAAGCTGTGACGCCAGGACGCTCATCAGAGTGTGGGACGGGGCGCCCTGGCACAACAGCAGAGCATGTGGTCCTTCCTGGGACGCGGGACAGCCGCCATGCGAGCCCGTGTGGGTGTCTGAATGGGAAGGAGGGCGGGCGCTGCAGCAGGGGGCGCTGTGAGCACTCTTCCATCCCCAGAGGGCTCCCAGATGCCATCCCCGCCTGCCCTCAGGCCCTTCCCTGCAGTCAGTGCCCGAGAGCTTCCATCTGCCAGGCCCTGCACACAGCTCTGGGGACGCAAGGGTCACTACGACCAGGCACCGCCCTCAGGAAGCTCAGTCCAAGCCCATTAAAAATAAGACACAAAATGCAGAATCAGGGCGGTGGCAGCACCAGGAGGAAGTCCAGGCCCTTCCCTGCAGTCAGTGCCCGAGAGCTTCCATCTGCCAGGCCCTGCACACAGCTCTGGGGACGCAAGGGTCACTACGACCAGGCACCGCCCTCAGGAAGCTCAGTCCAAGCCCATTAAAAATAAGACACAAAATGCAGAATCAGGGCGGTGGCAGCACCAGGAGGAAGTCCTAATGCTTTTTTTTTTTTTTTGGTGAGGAAGATCAGCCCTGAGCTAACATCTGTTGCCAATCTTCCCCTTTTTGCTGAGGAAGATTGGCCCTGGGCTAACATCCGTGCCCATCTTCCTCTTGGAAGTCCTAATGCTTTTCGAGGGAGGCAGGTGGGTTTCAGGTGGGGCAAACATCCCAGTTTAGGGCACGGCATGCCTGTGTCCTTGTTAGTTGACTGACTTACCTTTTGCATCTTTCTTCTTCTTCTTTTCTGGCAACTTCCGCAGCCCTGAGCCCGTGGCCTGCTGCCCCTCCTTGGCCTGCCGCTCCTGCCTGCTCCTCTCCCTCTGCAGTCTCTCCAGGTGCAGCGCCTTCAGATCCAGCTGGTCCCGGCCGCTTTGCTTGTGGACTGGGGGCTCCATCTGTGCGGGACCAAGAGGCGCTTTGCCGCCGGCCCCTGGTGGAGGCGGTGGGGCCGGCGGGACCTTCTTGCCCACGGTTATGAACCTCTGCTTCCCCTCCCCGGCGCTGTCGTGCCTCAGCCCATGCTCCTCGGCTATCTGGTGGACCCGCATCCTGTCGTGTGAGTTCAGGGAAGCAGGAAACTCCAGCTGTGTTTTCTCACTCGCCACAAACTCGGCGATCACGGCCCTGAAGTGGTCTGTGCTGTCTCTGCTCCCCGCTCCCTCGGGGCTGCCTCCGTTGAGGCTGGGCTGGCCACAAGGCTTCCCGCCTGGCTTCTTCCCATCCAGCTTAGCAGCTGCCCTGGCCCCTCGGGCTCCCTCCTGCTGCCTGCTTCCTGGAGCCTTCCCAGCAGAGGCGGCAGAGCCCTGGGGCTTTGCACCAGAGTGGCCGGGGCCCTGGGAGCTCTTGTGGGAATAGTTTTCAGGGACGATGTCATCCAGATACTCAAAGGCCGTGCGCACTTCCCCGTGCTGCGTGAAGTAATCCACCAGGGTCTTCAAGAAGGCATGGTTGTTGACCGTGCGAGAATCGCAGATGACCGCCACGTGGCGCCGAGCGCGGGTGACAGCGACGTTGATGCGCCGGTCCTCGGCAAGGAAACCAACTTCACCTGGAAGACGAGCCAGGGGTGAGTGAAAGGGCAGATCTAAGACTAGGGAACAGGGAGCCAGACTCCACCACCCTCATCAGCAACAATCCCCTAACAAGTCAGCCTCCTGAGCCACTGGCCACCCTCCCTGTCTCCACGTACCACGATTCACCCCACTCTGCTGACAGATCCACCACACGAAGGCACCATCGGGATGCCAGGTCATCCTGGTGGCTCAGCACTGCTTATCGTGTGGTCCCACGGCACCCAACGGGATTTTGGTAGCTATCAGACTGCTGCTCATTTCCAAGTATGTATGGACTCCTCCTCCCCAGGCCTAGACCTAGGACACAGCCCGGGGGACGTGGCTGCAGTTGATACACAAGGGAACGCGCAAGGGACATTCCAGCATCTTCTCTCCACTGCAGCGTATCCCTCTTCTCTCATCTATTTTCAACCTTGTACTGAAAACATTTTACAAAGCCCGTTAACTAAAAACCATCCTGGGTTCAATTTTCTTACCAAATGGGATATCCACAGCCCCAGAGACATCAAAATCACACCCTGAGGCTGAACCCGCCTTGAGACCAAGAGACCACCTCTGGGCTTTAGGGGGCTCTGCCTCCTCAGCAGGGTCCTCGGCCTGCGCTCCCAGCCCACCACCCCAACCGCGCACTCGTGTCTCTGAACCTCCACCCTCTGTTCCCTCGGCCTGGAACACCTTTCCCCACTCGCTCCCCAGAGCTGACTGGCCCATCAGCTCAGATGTGCCCTCCACAGGCCCGTTTCCTGCCGCCCCGTGTGGTGCCGACCCCTGCGCAGGTTCCCATCAGAGCTCCCGTCACACCACACTCCTGCCAGCCTTCCCGTTAGGCCCTTGACCTGACAGTGAGCTCGTGGGAGACAGAGACTGCTCCACGGCCACAGCCCTGCCACCCGCACAGCCCCTAGCAGGACTCTAGCACGCCCTGAGTGAACAGCTGACTTCCGTTCTCCCCCAAAGGCCTCGCACAGGCGTACGCACCTTTCCTATTGGATCTGACGAACGACAGTATCACAGCTTCCTTCTCCCGGCCTTGGAAGCCATCGACAGACTTAATCTCCAGCTCAGGGTGCCTGTGAGCGAGGCTCTGTCTGAGCAGGTCCACCTGGAACAAGCGAGGCCGCAGCCACGTCACCACCCGGGCCAGGCGGCTCCGATGCTCTGCTCGTCAGCTCGGTAGTGGGCCCGGCGCTACAGAACCGCCACGACCAAGGGGAAGCCCCGCAGGGAAAGCATCTACAACCGCCCTTCTCATGGGCATGCGAATGAGCAGACGCAATAACACGTACACAGCAAACACTGCCCCAAACCCCAGCACTGATATTCTATCACCTCTCTGGCTCATGACAGCCCCCCCGCCTCTGACACCCCTACGTGTGATGCCTGTAAATCAGGGAGGGCAACCAATCCATGGACCTCGCAATACTCTGAAGCAGGCGCGTTTTCCTCCCAAAGGAGACAGGATTTGCTTCATAAGCACACAGGCACGGAGAGACAAAATGCGAGAAAAACCGACGAGGAAGGAGCAGACGTCGTTGCTTCTGCTGGCCCACTACCTACACTCTCCAAGACACAGCAGCACCTCTAATTTTCCTTCAAGAAAGCCCCACTCCCATGCTCAGTCCTACAGTGTCCCATGAAGCCGAGCCCACCCAACCGCAGAGAGGGGCAAGGACCAGCTCCCCACCACAGCGACTGGCTCAGGGACGGGGACAGCCTGAGCCAGACCACGAAGATCCACAGCCGAGACTGTGAGGAACGCCGTAAAAGGCCAGGCTGCTCCCAGGACTGCCCGTGTAAGGACACCGTCAGCCCAGGGTTGCCCAGCCACTGGGGAAGCTGGCCTGCAGACGAAGCCAACAGGGACCCAGGCCGAGAGATCCGGACAGGTGGGGCTGTGGCAGAGCGACAGACGGACAGATAGACAGACAGAGGCTCTAGCTGATACCGCCTGAGCCCTGGATCCAGTCGTGATGCAGTCAATTCCACCCTGGAGTTTTCAGTCACAAGAGCCAATAAGTCACCCTTTTTCTTGAGCCACTCTGTGGTGGCTGAGTCCCACTGATACACGCAGAGAGGGACAAAGGGGCCCTCTCGCACCTGGAGGTTGTACGGCGTGATGACAGCAATGTCACGCGCTTGGACCCCAGCATCCACCAGAGCCTGGATGTGCAGAGTGACGAGGCGCACTTCACCTGGAGGGACACAAACAGCTTTCAGTACAAGGGACACTGAGCTGACATCCACCCCCAACACTTGTTTTTGTAAGCACTTTTCTGACTATTACGACGAGCCGATCTTATGTGGTGCCCGAGGTAACGTCCTGGGAGCTAACAATCTGAGTCGGAGGGTTGCCTGATTTAGCAGACACAGGACGCCCAGCTGAACCTGAGCTTCCATCAACAGTGAACTAAGTAGGGCCGTGGGTCCTCCATTCACCGTGGCAGCCCTGTGAGCAGAACCCAGCAGTGTGGTACCATTGGCTGAGCAAAGATCTCGTCCCAGGGCTACACCAGGCAGTGCTGGGCCACTTCACTCAGAACGAGAACATAAATCCTGCCCTGGCCTGCAAATTCTCCTGGATCAGTGCTGTTTGCTCGTTGAGAGGAACACTGCTGGTGTTCAACCTTCTAGAGCATCTGGCTCAAACCTCTCACAGCCCATCAGTGATGTGCTCTCCCCTTCTCTCCCCTCTCCTTTCACTCAGCCCCTCTCTGAAGTGGGCAATCTGGAGGGACTTCTGCTGTTAGAGAGGAGCTTGGGGGTGTTTAAACAAAAAGGCTGACCCTTCCCAAGCAGGCTCACCAGGGTTCCCTTTAGACTGGTCATCCTCCTCTTCCAGCTCCAAGAGCCCGCAGCCGGCCGTGTCCACCAGCAGCAGGGGAATGCCCGTCTCCTCTGTGGCAGCCACGCCCGGGAGATCCCTGCACACAGGCGGAGACTGACAGTGAGGTCCGAAGGAAAGCAGCGCTGAGACCCTAAACCAGAGCTCGCCTCTCCACTCCCTGCAGCACTGGCCCTTACACAGGAAAACGGGGTCCCACCCCACAGGGAACACGAGCATGAGGGACATCAGAGACTTGGAGTGACTCAAATCCAACCCTCAGGGCAAGGCCATTCTCCTTTCCGAGCACCAGGCCTAGAGGCGACTTTTACTCTAAAATCTTTACGGGACACAGTTCAGGTGACACAGGGGCTCAAGCGGGAAGGACAAGATGGGGAGCCGGGCGGGGGTGTAACCAGTCACTCACCGCAGCAGGTGCCCAGCCACGGACGGGTGCGCCGTGAGCTGCCCGCGGTACAGGGCCTCCGAGGCCCAGTGCATGATGGCCTGGTGCATGCGGTACTGCACGGTCAGCGTACGCACCGCCCTGGCGCCGTACTCCTCGTCCAGGCGCTCCATCAGGCTGAGCGCCAGCCCAGCCTGCGCAGCCCTGCACCAAGAGGAGAGGAACCACAGGAGGGCCTGAGTCCCCGAGTCCAGCTGACACCAGGGCCAGGGAGGAAGTAGTCCTCAGACCTCACAACCCACTCACTCCCCAGCTCTGACCTAGACCAAGGGTGTGGGCGGCTGAGAAACAGCCCTCAAAGATGCCCATGCCCTAATCCTGGGACCTGCGAATACGTGACCTCACACGACAAAAGGGACTTCGCAGACGTTAAGGATCTGAGACGGGAGGCGATCCTGGACAGTCCAGATGGGTCCAGTGTAACCACAGAGTCCTCATGAGAGGCAGGCAGCAAGGCCCGAGTCAGAGAAGACGATGTGAGGAGAGAGAGAACGGAAGATGTTGCACTGCTGGTTTTGAAGGCAGAGGAAGGGGCCAAAAGTTAAGAAATGTGGGTGCCAACAGAAGCTGGAAAAGACAAAGGAGTGGATTCTCCCCTGGAGCCTCCAGAAGGAATGTAGCCAACACCTGAATTTTAACCCAATGAGGCTGATTAGCGACTGCCAATTTGCAGCACAGTAAGATAATAAACCTGCATTGTTTAAGTTTGTGGTAAGTTGTTTCAGCAGCAACAGTAACCAATACAGATAAATTTTTAAAATTCCCGTATAGGGCAGCCATGAGCAGTCCACTACTGTGGTGACAGTAGCTGACACTCACTGAGTGTTTCCTACGTACCAGGCTCTGCCCTCAGCACTTCACACCTGTCGACTCACCCGACCCTCGCACAACCTTACGAGGCCATCACTGTTGCGCTTCCCATGTTCCGTAAGAGGAGAGAGAGACACAGAGAGGTTAAGTCACCAGCCCAAGGCCGCCCAGCCCGTGAGCTACAGAGCCAGGCAGCCTGGCTCCAGGCCACCCTCTTAACCACTACGGCACACCGTCTCTCTCCACGGTGATCACACTAAGAGCACGGAAAGCACCTAACCCTGCCTCAGGGGTCCTCCCTCTGTGAACTTCTCAGACCTCTATGGTTAACCTTTGTAATAAAGATATCTACTAAAAACGATTAGTGCCGAAGAAGTGAGGGGGTGAAGTGACTGCAAGTCCCAACTGTGCCCCTAGAAATACCCAGCACGACCCCACCCCACACTGCCCCGTCACCGACCTTCTCCAGGGACACGGCAGGGTCCCCACTCCCCGAGTTCCCCACACAGAGGCTTTCTGGGGCACAAAGCCCTCCTTTAAGGGCCCCTCGGGAGCTCCTCTGGGAACAAGTCGCTGAATGAACACGTGCTGAGCCCCCCTCTCCTGGAGCCGATTCCCTCCCCTGGAAACATTTCTCCCCCAGGACAAGCTTCCCTTTATTCAACCCCAAACGTCTTCCGCCCGAATCCTCACTCTGAAGTACCAGGTTGGATGCCCTCGTTCTGAGGGACCCTGACCTAACCACCCTCAGCTCCGGGGTCCCCACACCCCTCCAAGGAGGCTCCACCTGATGGACTTTCCTGCACATCTTTTTCTGGTCCTCAGAAAACAACAAGAGTCCAGAGGTCAATCATGACTTCTACACACACAGTGAAGCAGAGAACAGTCTCAAACAGCACCAGAAAGAGGAAAAAAGGGATCTTCAAGTGACCCGGGAGTCTCGAAGGGTCTCCTTCCTCTAGGATGCCCTTTGGGACACAGACTCTGCAGCTGCATCGTAGAAGAGCGGTTTGTTCAAAGACACTCACGTGCCAGGTTCTGTCCCCAGGCCTCATGTGACCCACACTCTGGTGGGGAAGACAAACGAATGGAACAGATAAACATACACCACTGCAGGGAGCGACGAGTGCTACGAACACTAAGTAAGCTCAATAAGGGGCCAGGTGACGGGGACGCGGTTTAGATGGGCTGGTCACAGGGGAGCATGCAGAGGGTCCACCTGAGAGAGAACTACACGGAGAGAGGGCGTGACCACCTGATATCCAGGGAAGGAGCGGTCCAGACGGGGGCCAGCAAGGACAGAGGAGGCCAGCGTGGCCGGAGCAGGGAGTGAGGGGGAGTGCTGGGAAATGAAGCAAGGAGAGGGGCTGGGCGGGGCAGCTCGTCCCCCGACCCAGGGTGGAGCCTGTGCTCGGTCTCAACACCAGGGAATACCGCGTCTCTACAGCAGGCACGATCGCACTTACTGAGTCACTCCTCGTGTTCTAGGACTCAGGGAGTCCCTGCTGGGCTGTGAGCTCACCAACCCAGAGGTCAGTTAGCACAGCCCACAGCAGCGGCTCTCACGGGCCTCCACCCAGCGTGAACACGCGATCAACCTGACTCACTCACTGGGGACATTCAATTCAGCAAGGGTGGACCAAGAGCATGCCAGGCAGGTTCTAAGGCTACAAAGACGATCACCATACAACCCCTGACCTCGTAAAGATGAACTCCATCCGACCCCTGACCTCATAAAGACGAACACCATATGACCCCGACCTCAAAAAGATTGAACTCCTTCTGACCCCTGACCTCAAGGAGCATACGGTCTGACAGATCAGACGTATAAACAAGTGCGTGCCATACAATGGGGTAGGCGCCATAATCAGGAAACGTGCAGAGGAGGGCATACCCAGGGCCTCCCGGTGAGCCTGGGGCTTCTGGACTGGACTTCAAAGGACGGACCAAAGGGGTGGTGGGTGAGGGGCAGAGACAGGCACTCAGGCAGAGGGCTCGTACTTGTGAGAGACGGTGGTGGGCGGCAGCTGTTTGTGATCTCCGGCCAGGACGCACTTTCTGGCTTTCAGCAGGGGGATCCAGCAGCTGGCTTCGAGGGCCTGCGCACACTCATCGATGACCACCACATCAAAGTAGCTGTCGGGCAGCAACTTCAGAGGGCCGTCGGAAGAAGCACCTGGCGGAAATCAGAACCATCAGCCTTTACAGAAGGCGCTGGCTGTGTCCCAACAGCTGCAATCACACCGAAAGAGGCAACAAGCCAGGTGTTTCACAGTCTAGTCTTGCACTGAGACTGTGTGTGATAAACTTGCATCTTGGAATAAAAACTTGGGAAAGACGTTAAAAAGCTCACGGCTCCAGCCCACTTGTGTTTAAGTGTGCAGCAGTGTGTCCCTAGCCACAGGCCACCCCAACATTTCAATCACCAAAATCAATCCCTCCTTTGGGCCCAGGACCCCAAATCCTGGAAGGTTGTCTTATTTCTAAATATTACTTCTGTATCATTTTCTGAATTTAGAATTTAATTGTCCCCTCTAAGGTGTTTTCTTGAACATATAGAACAATTAACTGCTGAGAATTCACTAGGGAAAAAAAACTCCGTGCATTTGACGACATAAACCACCATACCAGCTCCTCCTTCCTGGCACGCAGAGCGGTACATGGAACAAGTCCAAGAGCGAGCAGGACCTCAGCCCCGTGCCAACTCTTGCAAACTGCAGTGGGGCCCCGGGCAAGCCACCCGACCCCTGCACCTCATCTGCAAACGTGGAGGAAACCTGCATCTCACAGGATTGTCAGGATGACTAGAAATTAATATAGCACCTGTGTCAACATATATATAAATCATATAAGGACATACGTAAAAATGCAACATACACTTAACAGTCTACGTAAGCGTCTACCACAAGAGGGCAGGTTTTAGTAAATGCTATGAACGTTAGCTGTTGCTCTTCTCCCCTCGGTTAATTATACTGAGATAGAGAGAGAGAGAGATAGATGCACACATGTCATGTATCTTGATGAATTTCCCAAGACTGATTCTGAGGAAATGGTCAGAAGAAGTGTCCACAGAAGAAGGAGAACTTGGACCGGGCTTAGTTTGCAGAACTAAGAGACGTGTTTAGACTGTGGACGTGACTTCACGGTGCAAAGGGAAGCACTTCCAGGAAACTCACTCTAGTTCCCCAAGCCCATCGGGAGAGACCTAAAGGCCACACATTGACCTTGCAGTGGGGGACGGGGAGGCCAGCTGCCTTGTGATTTCCAGAAAGTGCTGCATATAAAGTAGGTCGGAGAAAGACGTCAGCAAAAACGGCTGAGTAAGGACCTCTGAAAATTCTCTCCTCCACTAAAGCAACAAGAAGACTGAAAAAATGGTCAGAATCAACTTTTTCAGAACTCTAGAAATTAACCAAAGGATTGCAGTAATCCGGGAGCATTTATACAAAAAAAAGCTACATCTGGGCAGGAGCAGCAAGCTTTGAGGTATTCCTACGGACCAGGCACTGCTTCCCCGGCCCGCGGCAGCCTTGAAACCAATGGCCTGCTATCACAGTGAAAACCAGCAGCCTGACCGCCACGGGAGCACAGAGCTCCTTCAAAGCCCCATTCCCAGAGAACTGTCATTATCTGACCGACCTGCTGGTTCCCTGGAAGATCCCACTCACACCACTGTCTTTCTCTGACCTGACCTGGAGCTCGCCCAGTGCAAACAGCCCTTTCTCTGGGGGTTTGGTGAAAACAATCAAAGGCGATTGTTGAACATCAGAGCTCTCTGACCTCTGGGTAACAGGTGCAGCAAATGACAGGATGACCAAAAAGCTTCAAAGGAAAAGCTAGGCAGTGAGATATCCACGGGGTCTCTGAAAACCTCTGACATATTCCTGGGAATCTAGAAGGCCACACACATGTAGGGCTGTGTGCACACTCAGGCAAGACCCGAAGAGGCCCTCAGTGTGCACCTGCAAGACCCGAAGAGGCCCTAAGTGCGCACCTCTGGCTCACCTTGAGGCTCTGCACACCTTGAGGCTCTGCACAAGCAGGAGGTGAAGGGTGAAGTTGTAAACTGCCTGGCTGAGCTGACACACACAAACACAGAGACAGACAGACAGACACACACACACACCACACACACACACACACACACCCACACACACACACCCCCCCTCGGCAAAGACGGGAGACCTACAGCCTCCAGGAGTTGAAGGAATCCATCTAATCACTACCTGACCACCAAGCTAACTGAGTAGAGCTTTCAGCAGCCAACCAGGATAAAGAACACAGACTCTACAGAATCAGCTCAGACAAGTCACTAAACAAACAAATAATAACAGAGCAGCAACAACTAACCCTCGGGAGGGAAGAGAACCTCATTTCTAGAGGTGCCGTGGTATGTTGTTGTAAATGTTCAGGCTTCAACGGAAAATTACAAGACAAACAAGGAGACACAGTACGGCCCCCACACGGGGAAAAACAGTCACCAGAATTTATCCGTGAGAAAGCCCAGGTGTCGGTCTTACTAAACCTCAGCGATTTTAAGTATGTTCAAAGAGCAAAAGTAAACCACATCTAAAGAAATAAAGGAATGTATGAGAACGGCGTCTCACCACCTAGAGACTATCAATAAAGGGACAGAAATTATAAAAAAAAGAAACAGAAATTCTGCAGTTGAAAAGTACAGTCACTGAAGTTCATTGGACGGGCTGAACAGCAGGGCAGAAGAATCAGCGAACTTGAGGAACAGAGAGAACAAGAACAAAGGAAAACGAAAGACCTCAAAGACCCATGGAACACCACCAAGTGCCTCAGTGGCCACATAACAGGAGTCCTGGAAGGAAAGAAGAGAAAAGGGCAGAAAGAATGTCTGATAAACTCATGGCTGAAAACTTCCCAAATTTGATGAAAAAACATCTCTAAGGAAGTTTACAGACTCCAAGTGGTTTACTCAAAGAGCCACACTGAGACACATCATGATCAAGCCATCGAGAAGTAAACAAAGCAGGAACTGGCCCCGTACAAGGGATCCTCAGTATGATTGACAGCTGCTTTCTCATCAGACACTTTGGAGGCCAGAAGGCAGGGGACGACATGTTCATAGTACTAAGAGAAAGACTGTCAACCAGGAATTCTATCCAATAAAACTATCATTCAAAAACAAAGGAAAAAAAAGATATGCCCAGATAAAGAGAGGCCGAGAAAATTCGTTGCTAACAGACTTGCCCTTCAAGAAATACTGAAGGGAGTCCTTCAGGTAGAAATGAAAGGACACTACACAGTAACTCAAATCCACAGTAAGAAATAAAGAGTAAAGATAGTCACAAAGGTAAATATAAAAGACAGCATGGAGGGATTTCTGCATGTAATTCTTCTTCTGTCTTATTTGATTCAGAAGACAACGGGACAAAACGCTAATTGTAAGCCAGAGTCTGGACTCTGTGTCTCTGTCCCCATGGTCCTGGCCTCCTGGTGTTCACGCCTTGTGCAATGCCTCCCTTGTGTGGGCCAGACCTGCGCCTTGCATCTAACCAACAGAATACAGCAAAGGTGATGGCATGTCACGTCTGATAACATTATCTAAGATATGACCCCTCTTGCTAGAAGACTGTCGCTTGCTGGCTTTGAAGAAGTGGCCATGTTGGGAAGGTCTAAAGCAGCGAACAGCAGTCTCCCGCTGAAGTGGTGATTTTAACACAAGACAAAGTAGATGTCAAAAACAGAACGTTACCAGGGATAAGAAAGGTTATTTCATAATGATAAATTGGTCACTGAATCAAGAGAGCATAACCTAACATTTATGCCCCTAATAAAAGAGCTTCAAACGACATGAGGCAAAAATGGATAGAACTTCAAGGAGAAATAGACAAATGTACAATTATAGTCAGAGATTTCAACGCTCCTCTCTCGATAAGTGACAGGACAAGCAGATTGGGTAAAAAATGAAATTAAAGGGAAATTAGACAGTATTTCACAATGAATGAAAATGACACAGAGCATGTCAGACTTTGTGGGACACCACACAAGCAGTACTTTGGGGACGTTTATAGCGCTAAACGCCTGTGTTAGAAAAAAAAGACACATCTCAAATCAATGACCTCACCTTCCATCTTAAGGAGAAACAGAAGAGCAAATTAAACCTAAGTGACCAGAAAAGGGAAATAATAAGGATCAATGCAGAAATCAATGAAACAGAAAACAGAAGAATAGAGAAAACCAGTGAAACAAAAAGCTGGTTCTTTGAGAGGATCAATAAAATCAACAAACCTCTAGCCAGAAGACCAGGGGAAAAAGACAGGATGCAAATGATCAGTATCAGGAATGAAAGAGGTAACCACTACAGATGCTCCGGATATTTAAAACACTATAAGGGAATATTATGAGCAACTTTATGCCTATAAATTCAATGACTTAGATTAAACGGACAAATTTCTTGAAAGATACAAGCTCATCAAGAAGAGGGAAACTGGTACCTCTCTATCAATTAAAGAAATTGGATTTGTAGTTACAAACCTCTCTACGAAGAAAACTCCAGGCCCAGAAGGCTTCACCGGTGAATCCTACCAAACATTGAAGGACGACTCTACACAAACCCTTCCAGAAACCTGAGGAAGAGGGAACACCTCCCACCCTCGCCGAGGCCAGACGGAGGGATGGAGCTGCCCCTCCCCACCTGTATTTGTTGCAAGGACCACGTCTGCCGACGTGAGGCTCTCCAGCATAGCCGCTTCCTCTCGCTCCTTCAGCTCTTTCCTTAACAGCCTGATTTCATTTCGAAAATTACTTTTCTCTTGCTTATCCTGGGTCTTTTTGTTTTTTACCTATAAAGGAAAGCCAAGAAAATGTAATTATTTGGACGTGACTTTGTACTCATTTAGCTCTTTTCCATTCACGAGGTGCTTTTATTTACAATCAGTTGGTCCACTTCAATCAGTTCCTCCAAAGACAGTAAAAGTCAAAACTCTTTACTGAAGAAGAGCTATACACAGGTGACTAAGCGCCTGACATCCTGACTGGCCTGAGAGCCACTGTCACCTGCACAGGGACAGGCAGAAGGGAAAGCCTAGGTCCTCGAAGTGGACGGCGTTTTAACTGCGAACTCAGATGAGACCAGAAATTGGCTCCCAGCCCTGCCCTGCACAGTCACGGATATGCTCTTTGGGAAGAAACAGCACCTGCTCGTCCCAAGACTGGGGTTTGAGCAGCTGACACATGGAGAGGCTGAGCTCCACTTCTCATTCCACACTTGTCAAGAGATTAAAAAAAATTTCTCCAGCCCATAAAATGCTTACCTGAACCCCAACTGACTTGAACACTCAAAAAGACACATAACCCCCTTCCTTATCTGTGATTTCTGCTTTGGAGGATGTGGTTGTGGCAGGAGTGACAGGAGGGATTTTATTGTGCCTAACTTACAGAGAGGAAAACCCTGAAATGCACTGATTTTAAGGAAAATGAAATCGCCCACACCTGGGATGGAGCAAATAAGATTGCTGCGTATTCCTGTACAGCCTTTAACTTGAGCAACCTGCGTTTGTTCTGCTCCCGGCCCTGCTATTCCCATAGAGCACCCCATGTGCTACCCTGCTACTCCGCAGGCCCACAGGAAAGGCTGACCTGCTGCACCAGCCCTGAGAGGCCGGGACACCGAGGAGCGCCGGCAGGAGGCCAGGAGACCGCTGATGGTGGGCAAACACAGGGCAGGACATGCAGCGAAGGAAATTCAGGTGGACATGTAAACTAGAAACCAAAGAGCTCGAAAAGTACTGGACCGCCAGAGAAAACGCCATCTCAAATCGACCTATCACCAACTGCGTTCTCTTTCACGAGGATAATGCAAAACGGACCAAAAAATTGGGAAGGATGCATATTTCCTGAATTTTTATTTTCAGGCTGCTGTTTTTTGCTTGCCAATATGACCCAGACAAATGACCAGACATAAGGAATGCTTAAGAGAAATGTTTTCTTTAAAACAATTTCTTACCTCCTCGTGAAACTACCTTGAAGACAGCCGAGTCCCTAATAAATGCTGAGTATAGGTCTCCATCAAAAATTGGCAGACCCAATGTTAACAATTCTTAAATGAACGGATGGAAGCCAGAGAAAAGCAAGAACACAGATACTATTCACTCCTTGAAAAGGCTGCGGATGGAAAACCACACGTAAAGCAGACAGTGGCTCTGGGACACATACAAAGACCTGATCAATGTCCTTCCTGATATCGGCAACGATCTGGGCGTTGTCACTCCGAGCTAACACCGCATCCAAGGAATGCTGCTGAATAGACTCCAGAAGCCGGGCGGGGTGCCCGAGGCGCAGGATCCTTTGCTTGCACTGAGCCAGACGCTCCACCAGATTGTCCACGGCGATGTTAGAGGGCGCGCAGCACAGCACCTGGGGAAGCAAGGCTTAAATTCAGGTTTGCTGATTTTTCAATGAAACCACTTAAGTTTACACTAGAATAAACAGAAAGCCTTACAGGTACAGAGAGGCGAGTGGAGCGTGTACAAGTGGGAGTGTTAAGGGTAAGCACACAGCTGTAAGGATGGGTGAAGACGCCTGAAGGACACACAGCACTGTGCGCTGATACGACATCTGGGTGCCTAGGACTCAGGTCCTAAGAACCTTCAGTCTCCAAAGCACCAGAAACGTTAAGTGACCTGCAACTGGAAAGAACAGGACTCAAATACCAAAGAGTGCCCTTAATAATCGGAGCTGGGACATCCACTTACCACCAATCATTTTGTCATCTGACAAAGCAGAACAAGGGAAAATCTTTCTGAATGGGCTCTATCTTGCTCCCAGAACTGCAGTCCCACTACCAGGGGCAGGTGGCAGCCGGTAGAGGAGGCAGAGAAGAGAGTCCTGTTCACCCCCAACAGGCGGCCGACCCTCCCCACGTCCTGGCATCACCTCCACCTGCATGGAGGTGGCCAAAGGCACATCTGCGCCCGAGCGTGAACACAGGTGTGATCTGTCTGTTTACTGACACAGAAGCCAGCCAATTAAACCACCAAATCTGCTTCCTGCCAATAAGTCACCTTTTTATCAAGTTTCAACTGCCTGTGCCAAGACATTCCTTTATAGGAAACCACTGGACATAGTTTTGGAAGCAAGCGACAGATTCCGCTGCAGCTGTCAGAAGCAGTGCCTCTGCCCAGAGGGGCGTGTGGCCTGGAACAGAGGCTCTGGAGGGAGCGTCTGCCCGGGCTGAAATGCTGGCCCTGCCCCTCACGGGTGAGTGGCTGGAGCTGTGACCTTGTTCCTCAGTGTCCTCTGTAAACTGGGGCCAGGCACCCAGGGTTTTTGTGGGATTAAACGAGTGCATGCATGGAGAGCACTCAGAAGGGTGCCTGGTTTACAAAAAGCACCCAGTAAACATCGACCTACAACTGTCGGCCATTATTTTTCCAATTCTCATCATTACCCAACATTGATAAACCAAAAAGATACTTTAAAAAGCTTTCTGTGTGCTCAGAATCCACGATGACTTGTGTTGATGCAGGTGAGGATAAAAGATCCTTTCCCAACCATTAAAAATGTGTGTGAACGACAACGTAGAATATTATATTCCACGTCTCAGAAAATCAGTAATCCGCGCACTGCACATGCACGTCATATCAATTCACCAGACCATCTGACCAACCAGCCACGGGGCTCTGAAGGGCACAGTCGGGCTCTGGTCCACTCCACGCCCCCAGCGTGCCCGGCACAGGCTTGAATACAGTGTGTGAGCACAGCGAGTGTGCTGAGTGGACAAATCTGGACCGTGGCCCAATCGACAACAAAGGCTTCCAGCCTCGGAGGGCTCGCCGGGCCTTCCTTAATCACCCAGGCCAAGTTTCTGAACAAGGACGCAACGATGCACGCAGCTGTCAAAATCAAAAAGGGTGCAGCCCAATGCCCAATCAGGAAACGCTCAGGAACGTTCCTGACCGTGCCCCCAGAGCCCAGGCTGGGACCCTGTGGGGCGCCCACCAGCACGGCAGACAGAAGCTGAGCGGTGCTGACAGGGACGTGGCGTCCACTGCCCACCTTCAAGCCCTGCTTCACAACTTGAAGAATGATCTCGACCACAGTGGTGGTCTTCCCAGTGCCAGGAGGCCCGTGGATGATGGCCAGTTCTTTCTGGGACAGCGCAAACTTGACCGCTTCCCTCTGGGAGGCATCCAGGGAGGTGTTACAGAACGTCAGCGAGTCTGTGGGAGAAGCAACAGTGTTAGGCTCCTGCTCTCGGGCACCTGGCGCTCCGTCCTCGCAGAGCACACTGATGGAGATGAGTGACGGACGCGAGGAGACCCAGCCCTCCCCAGGAGTCATCCATTAACACAAAATCAGTCTGCTTTGTTGTCAGAAGATTTCTCCTAGAACCAGGATCGGCGACCTCGGACCACAGGCCAAACCCAGCCTCCTGCCTGTTTCTGTGAGTCAGGTTTTACTGGAACACAGCCAGGCCACTCAGTCACATACTGTCTCTGCTGCTTGCCTCTACGTCAGCGCACAAAGCCTAAAATATTTACCATCTGTCCCTTTATGGGGGTCTGCCAACTCATGCTCCAGAGTAACAGACCTGTCTGAAGTAAATGTTTCTTGGAACATATTTGTTTCTACCATATTGGCCCTTTTTAAGTGCCCATAAAATGACAAAAAAGAACTACAAGCAAATCCCAGGACTGTGTTTCGAGTTGGAATCTTTCATGACCAAGACTAATTATCTGCTTCATATGCCCGGTGCTCCCTGAGAGCAGTACCGTTATGTCCAGCTCTGCTCCCACAGCATCCGCTACAGGGCGCCTGCTCCATAGAGGCGCTTGATAGATGGGTGTGCTGGACTCACAGGCACAGGGCGCCCACCTAGACCTGTACAACTGAAACAAACTAGGACAGCGGTCACGGACCGTCTGACCCAGTTTCAGTGTGTGTTCCACCGCTCCATACCGCGTCCCTCTTCCCTTAGGTGTCAGCTACAATCAAGACATCATGTTCCTCCTAAATGTCTAATTTAGTTTCCAACACGCAGTAGCCTCTCAGTATTAATATTTGGCAGAAATAAAATATTACTGAGGGGCCAGCCCCGTGGTGTAGCAGTTAAGTGCACACGCTCCACTGCTGGCGGCCCAGGTTCGGATCCCGGGCGTGCACCGAGGCACCGCTTGTCAGGCCATGCTGTGGGGGCGTCCCATATAAAGTGGAGGAAGATGGGCACGGATGTTAGCCCAGGGCCAGTCTTCCTCAGCAAAAGGAGGAGGACTGGCATGGATGTTAGCTCAGGGCCGATGTTCCTCACAAAAAAAAAAAGAAGAAAGAAAATGCTACCGAGCATAAAGTACGATCAGCTATGCTCTATTTTCACAGAGCACTGAGCTAGAAGAAATAGCCCTACATTTCAAAATAAAATATTTAGATATACTAGAAAGAACACTATAAAAAAATCAATGGAATGAGCTACTTCTTTGACATCGAGTACAGGAAACAGTCGAGTTCACGCAAGTCATTCGAAGAAATTCACACACAGATACGAAGGTGGATTTCTTCTAATTGTACATTCTCAAACTCCTGCTAAAATGACCATCATGCCGTGCCTGATGCTTTCCGTGGTGATTTCAACCAGAAAAGAAAAACCAAAAGTTCTTACGTATTTCACTGGCAGGACTGGGGGCTGACTCGCTGAAGAGGACCTCTATGAGCGAGGATGCTGGGCCAGAATGGTACTTCTTGAGGGTAATCAGAGCTCTGCCGAGGGAGAAAACTCGAATTAGGAGCTGGGTGAAAACCAGCCATTCATTCAGCGCCCGAGCCCCTGCCCCACCTCATGGGAGGGGCATGCGAACCACTTGGCCCAGCAGGACAAGCGGCCAGAGGGAGGGAGCTGCGTGTAAGGAAAGTGTTACACGTGATTTCCAGTCTCAGACACTCACTTCTTCAGTCGCTTATACGTGACGTCGTTAGCAAGTTTTAAGAGTCTGTAGGAATTCTCTCGGTCCAAGCTCAACTGGAAGTCATGGGACTCGTCGAAGGCCACCGAGACCGACTTCTGGGTGATCCGAGTCAGGATCCCAGTGGCCAGCTGGCTGCCTTCGTTAGCAGCATCATACAGACCCACTATATCGCCTGTAGAAACAAAGGCTCAGTAACATAAAACACTGGACAAAGTTAAATGCAGATTATTTCATGTACTAATTCCAGCATATTTCAAATATCCTGTTACTTTCATTAGAAATGAAATCAGTAGCAGCAGCAAAAAGTTTTCTTAACTACCATCTAAATCACATATGAAAACTGACTTGAGATCATTGAGATCAATGGACTGTGTAAAACAAACCTGAGAGTCTATGAGATATTTAAGTGCCTCCTCGGGCCAGGCACTGGTCTAGGCACTGGTCTGATCAGGAATAAAACCCAGGCCCCGCCCTCCCGTTAGGGACGAGAGGAATAAACACACCCATCTGCCAGTTGTCAGTGCGGAGGGCTCCATGGCAAGACGAAGCACAGGGTGGGTGACAGGGACGAGGGGCCAGTTCAGAAAGAGCGTGCGGTCAGGCCTCTCTGGTGACAGGTAAGCAGGGTGGGCCCTGAAGTGGCGGCCGTGAGCACATCTAGGGGGAGCATTCCAGGCAGAAACGAACATGGATGCAGGAGGGCCAGTGGGTGTCTGCTGCCCACTCCCCGTGATGCTGTTTGGTGATTCACACGCCCGCCAGGTGAGTCTGAGGGGTTTCCCCAGACGCCAGGGATGGAGCACCAGACCCACACGGGAGCCAATCAGGGCTTCCCCGCACCCCACCAGTGACTGGCTCAGGGAGAGGCAGGGACCAAATCAGAGTGCCTGAGACAAGTGACAGTCTTGCTCGGGCATCTAGGGGAGAAATCGTCACTCTTTCCAGCTCGACCAGAAACCTGAGAGGACGCAGGGGCTAGAACCGCCACCACGTGGTGCCTGAGAAGGAAGCCAATCCACAAAAGGGCAAAGCCAAGAAACGGAGAGAAACTGAGTCCTCTGGGCCCTGAACCAACCTCCCAGTTATCAACGCAAGCCTTCCTGCACAGGACAGTCTGGCCTGGGTTTTGTCACCCGCAACACAGACAGTTCTGACCAAGAGAGAATCCACTGAGATAAAGCCAGGGCTCCCATGTATCCCCACCCTAGTTAGTCCACATCTGAAAGTATGTGCCATGCACCAACCAGGCACATTTTCAGCCCTAGCTGTTTCCCTTCTAGGCAATGAATTTCACCCGCACCTTGACTCTTTCCTCCGTCTCCTTCCCCAACTTGTAAAAACAAAGAGCAGGTGGCAGCAACACTCCTGAGGCAGAGGTCTGGCTCTGTGAGCAGGGACCCCATCCCCACTGTGACCTCCCCGTGAGCACCCAGAATAGGAGCTCACACCTCAGAATTTACACCTCAAAGCGACTGAGCTTTAAAACTGCTCCTCGGAAAACGTAAAATATCTCCAGCTGAGTTTGATCAACAGCAGGAGCAACACATCAGATTTCCAGCCCGCTGCTTTCCACACAGGCCGCTCCCTCCCACTTCCTGTTATGCGTCAATCTCTTAGGTCGTTCACTCCACAAGGCTTTCTAACTGAATACAGACTTTTACCTTTGGTCTTCGGGGTTTACTAATCCCCTGCACAGACATTCAATCCTGCTCATTTAATCCTGACAGTGAGGCCAAAAGGCACCGCTATAAGCCCCTCGGCCCTGGTCTTCAGAGGACGGTCACTTAACAAGAAAGTGTAAGATCTCAAACTCTGCTGAGGTCTGACTCTGACCAGCAGCTTCCCCTCATCACTCTCCCTCCCATCTGTCTCCAAATCCAGACAGTACTCCAACAACTGTGGGGCAAGAGTCTAGGAAATCAACTGCCACCACCAAGACAAGGCACGCTGTCGTGCCTTGACAAGAGACCTTACACAAGAGACGTTTCTAGGGAGAGTACAGTGTTGGCAGCACTGCTCTCTCCAGGTTTTCAGTCTGAGGCCTAAACAAGCGTCCCAGGTGTGTGGTTAGGAAGCTACTTCTGACTGCCTCTCCTTTCCAGTATGGCAGCCACAAGTTGAGCCTAAGTGTGCGTGGCATGACACAGGCGTGGGAACACAGAACCAGGCACGCTGCATGCTAACAATCTGGACCAGGGCTGCCCAGGAGAAATGTAATGACAGGCATGCATAACCTTAAATCATCCTGTAGCTATATTAAAAAATTAAAAAGAAACAGGTAAATTGATTTTAACAATAATATATCTTACTTAACCCAATATATGAAAAATATTATCACTTCAACCTGTGGTCAGTATTCAAAAAAATTACTCTTGAGGGATTCTAACTTTTTTGTAGTAAATCTTCAAAATCTGGTGTGTACTTTACACGTGCCGCCATCACTAGCCACAGGGCTACCAGTCTGGACAGTGCTGATCTGGACTATCAAGAACCACGCAACTGCTGAACTTCTAATTAAGCGTTCTTCATTGCAACGCTTTAGTCTCCAACTGGTCACATGTAACCCAGTCCTTACAAGAATAAAAGTCGCAGTTTGAAAATCAGCAACAGTCAATGTATGTCAAAAACGCACAGACCGGAGGTGAAGCTGTTACTGGGCAGCACAGCCGAAGACACACATCTCCTGGGCTCAAAGGTGACCAAGAGCCGTCCGTACAGCCCAGTCCGCTGGGTGGACACCTGCAGCTTCAGCAGACAGACACCTCGGCTCTGGAGTTCTTTCAGAGAGATGTTTTCCTGCCAGGACCTGTAAGATACGCAATATTGAAATGTCTACCCGCGCAGGAGGAATGCAAAAGGAGAGAAAAACAGACCAAGATCTGTGCACAGACACCAACTACGACCCAACGAAACTCCAGATCTGCCCCTCTCTCAAACCTGCTCCTCCAGATCCTCCACTGCAGTTCACGCCACGGCCCTTCTCCCAGGTCCCAAGACAGAACCCTCGGTCATCTTTACCTTCCCTACTCTCTCCTCGCATCCTGGTTCCCATGTGTCACTAAGTCCTCTCAGGCCCCTCCTATTTATACCCTCAGAATCCGCCTCTGCCTCTCATTCTGGCTGCCACAGCCTCGGTTCAAGCCCACATCACTGATCCTCTGGACTAAACTGAGCCTCCTACAGCTCACCTCCCAGCTCTCCCGTCCAGTCACCAGCAGCAGCACCCAAGCGCTCCTCCTAAGATGCAAATCCATTCGCCTCCCTCACGTGCTTTAACTGTGCTGGGGGCCACCCTCTGCGCACAGAACATCACACCAGCTCCTGGGCAAGGCCTTTCTCAACCTGAGCCCTGCGTATCTATTGGTGGGTGCTTACTCTGCGCTGGGTACCAGGCTGAGCACCTGACTTAAACAGCATTTCACTCTCACAGCAATCCTGGGGGGGGGGTATAACCCATTTTACGGACGAGGTGACTAAGGCTCAGAGATGTACCCTGCAAAGTCACACAGCCATAAACAAAGGAACCAGGATTCTTCTAAGGTCGATATGACTGCAAAAGCTCCTAACCATCACGATCGAAAACCTTTCAAGCAAATCCTATCAACGCATGTAGCGCAACGCTCGAGTTGCAGACTCTGGAATCAGGCTGCCCGACCTCAAATCCTCACTCCACCTGCGTTACGTGGGGCAAGTTACTTAACCTCTCTCTATCTCCGCCTCCTTAGACTTAAAATGAGAATAACAGTAACCTACTTCGTAGGGTTGACACGAGATTTAAGGGAATTAACGCATGTCAAGTGCTTTCACTGCCCGCGAGGAGCGTTAGCTCTTAGTGTTTCAGCCTAACGAACATTCCCAACAAGCCGGGCTCTCCCCTGGCTCCCGTCCTCCCCGCATCTCTTCCAGGAATGCTGCTCCTCCGCATCCCCTAACTGCCGTTTTTCCGCAAGCTGCGCTCCGACACCGCCTCCCCCCCGCAGCCATCCTTGACTTGCCCCCCCAGGGTCAGCCGTGCTCCCCCATGCTCCCCAGCGTGTCCGCACACGTCGGGCTGGAAGGGAAGCGTCCACGCCTCTGTCCGCCCCTTCTGCCCAGACCCGGCCTCTGAGTGACCCCATCAATGGCTCCCTCTCACTCGGGCGCCAGCATCCAGAGAGGGGACACCGAGGGCGAGGCTGAGGCACGCGGGGACGGAACTGGGGACAGCGCAGGACCCGCGTGACCGGGCAGAGGGGACTCAGGGCCAGCAAAGAGAGGGCGTCCTAGGGGTCCAGACCGGACCGGCCGCCGGGGGGCCGGGAGGGGACGCGGCGTCCCTCCCCGGAGGCGGCCGGGCCCGGGGAGCGGGGAGCACGGGCCGCCCCGCGGCTGGTCGGGCCGCGCCCTCGGAGGCCCGCCCGGGCTGAGCGCGGCGGGGCCGGGGGTCCGGCCGGAGCGACCCCGAGAGGTCCGGCCGCGCCGCACCTGCGCTCCTCCACCTCCGCGTCCCTCTCGAGCTCCAGCAGGTCCAGCTGCCTGGTCACGAAGCTCTCCACGGCCGCCGAGCCCATGGCCGCCGCCCGCCCGGGCCCCCAGCCGCCGAGGTCCAGCCACCGCGCGGCCGCTGTTCTCCGCCGGGCCCGGTGCGTCGACGCACCAGGTTCGTGCCGCTTCCGCTTCCGGCCGAGACGGCGGGAAGATGGCGGCGGCCGTGGCGGCCTCGGCGCTGACGGTCACCTTCGGGCGGCTGGTGGCCGCGTGCAGCCGCAGCATCCTGAGACCGCCGGGGCCCGGAGCGGGTGAGAGTCGGGCCGCGGGGTGAAGGGAGGGAGCGGGGCGAGCGGGGCGCCCCGCCGTCCCGCCACCGGTGTGTCTGTGGCCGACCTGATGCCTTCGGGGTTGATCGCCTTTTTTGATGCGGTGAATACAACTCGGGCTTTGGAGTCGGGGGGGATCTGGGTTCAGATTCTGGTTCTTTTAAGTTAGTAGCTTGAATACTGACAAGAGCTTTTCAACTTCTGAATAGGCCGTATGTTACCGGGGGAGCAACCTGAGGCTCAGAGAGGTTGGTTAACTTGCCCAGGGTCACACAGGACGGAAGAGGGAGAGGAGTGATTCAGACAACTCCGCCCGGCTCCAAAACTTGGGCCTTACCATTGCCCCCAGGCTTGAGCCACTCTCTAAGCCTCATTGTCCTCATCTGGAAAATAGTGGTGAATGTCCTCGCCTAAACTGAACCCATTTGACAAAGACAACAGCTGTAGTTTAGGCACTGGGTTGTTAGGAGGCTCAGAAAAGGTTATGTTCATCAAAAACACTGTAAATTTCTGCCTGAAAACGGTTGGAGTTCGTGTTTGTGTGCATGAGTGTTTATGTAAGGTTTTAAATTGGATTAGATGTATATCTGACGATGTTAATTTACCCTTTTTTAGATGCGATAACAGTGTGTGGTTATGTCGGGTTTTCATAACGAATCCTTACCTTTCACAGAAGTATACTGACATCTTTACCGATGAAACAATATGTCTGATTTGCTTAAAAATAATTGCAGAGTTGGGCCCGAGACAGTGCAAATCAGACAAGTCTGGTCATGAGTTGGTAACTGTTGAATCTGGAGAGGGACCCTTGAGGGCTCAGGGTCACTATTCCAGTCTCTTTACTTTTGTGTGCTTGACGTTTTCCATAATAAAACCTGAGTTTAGGTAGCAGGGAAGTTTGTACAAAAGCAGTGAGACTTACTCTATTCAGCTGACATGAAGCCACCACTAGAAGGCTGTGTTCAATTCCAGACTCAAACTGTTTAAGAGAGAAACAGATCAAGTATAGTGAGGACAGAGAAGGTGAGCAAAACGGTGAGCGGTCGGGGCCTTGAAGAGTGAGTGAAGGAAACGGGGTGGAGAGACGCAGTCACAGTCCTCAGAGCTCTGAAGGACGGTCCTGTGGGAGAGGAGGGAGCACGTTTGTCCCCGCGGGGTCCACGGCTAAGCTCAGACCCTAGGGGAGAGCTGCAGGGAAGCAGATTGGGTGCAGAAACTCTCTAACTGAGCTTTGAGCAGTGGGATGGCTCCCAAGAAGGGTGCCAAGTTCCCAGTTGTGGAATGTTCCAGCAGGGGCTGCATTTGATGACAGAGCACAGTAGACTTCACTCATTCATTCGCCATTTGTTGAGTACCTATTAGGTGTCAAACACTGGTCCGGGGGTGGGGATACGTCAGTAATAATCATAAAACAGTAGTCCCTGCTTAAAGAGCCAGCGTTCTGATGGGAGGAGGGGTCTGTGGAGAGTCAGCAATTTTTTTAATTCGGCAAATGACATAGTATGTTAAGCTGATGGGTCTTATGAAGAAGAATAAAGCGTGAGTCAGGAAGGAGGGGTTCAGTTTTAAATAGGATGTTGGGGGAGGCCTCTCTACAGAGATGGTACTTGAATGGAGACCTAGGGGCAATGAGGGAACCAGCCCTGCGGATCTCTGAGGGTGAGAAGGTTCTAGGGGAAGGGCTGTCAGGGCACAGGCTGGTGGGCAGGTGCGTGCCTGGCGTGGTCCTGCCGCGTCCCGGGAATAGCGAGGAGGCCAGCGTGAACAAGGGGAGGCCCTTGAGAAAGCGGCTCAGAGCGACAGGGGATCGCACTGCCCACCGCCTTGTAGGCCACTGGAAGGGCTTTGGCTTTTTCTCTGAACGAAGGGGGAAGCTCTTGGAGGTTTCAGCAGAATACTGACATGGTCTGACCTAAGTCTTCCCAGGATCACCAGCTGCTGCGCAGAGAAGGGAACGAGAGGGAGACCGGGTGTTAGTCGTAACCCAGGCAAGAGGCTGGGGTGGCTTGGATGGTTTAAGTGTCAGAGCCTGGATCTTGAAGAAGAGCCAAGAGGGTTTGCCAGTAGGTTGGCGGAGGGGCGTGAGAGAGAAGGGTCAAAAAGGACGGAGCTTATGGCCTGAGCAGCTGGAAGGATGACGCTGCCTCTGTGTGGGGTGGGAGGGAGCCTGGGAGAAGCGGGCATGAGGGGCGACAGGAGCCTTGTTAGCTCTGAGACACCTGTGAGACGCGCACGTGGTGATGGCAGGCAGACAGGGGGCGTCCAAGCCCGGGCTGCAGGGTGAACCCGGCGTCTCCAGTGTAGAGTGGTGTTAAATCCAGTTGACCCAGCGCCGTCAGCAGAGGAGTGGCCGTAGATAAAGAAGAGGTGAGCGCCAGGTCCATACCCCCGGCCACCACGCTGGTAGGGAGAGGAGAAACCAGCCAAGGGGACCAAGAGCGGGGAGCGACTGCTAGTAGGTGAGCGTTAAAGGGTGAATTTGGGGGTATGTAAATTATAGCCCAATTTTTGTGAAAAGGATAGTTATTGAGAAATCTGTCCTCTGCTTTCTGCCTGAGCACAGTGCATTTTGTTCTGAGCCCTTCTCCCCTCGGTAGACTGTGAGGGCCCTTGTCCCTTGGTGTGTCAGTCATCCACTGCTGTGTAACGGATTGCCCCACCACTTAGCCACTTAAGATAAGCAACAGTCATCACCTCACAGCCTGTCTGATGGTCAGGGACGCGGGAGCAGCTGAGCTGGGGGTCAGACTGTCAGCCGGGGCTGCAGTTCCCTTGAGAGGCCACAGAGGCTGGAGGGTCTGCCTCCCGGCTGTCGCCCCCAGCTGTGGGCAGGAGGCCGCAGGTAGTCCTCTCCGTCGGGTTCTCACAGCGTGGCGGCCCGGACAGCCGGAGGTGGGAGAGAGCGATCGAGGGAGAGAGAGAGCAAGCACAGCCGGGAGGGGGGCCGCAGTCTCTCGTCAGCTCACCTTGGAAGTTCTCTTCCATCACTTCTGTCACGTGCCATTGGTCACGGAAACCAACTCCACGTGGGGGGAGTACACGGGTGAGAATGCCAGGAGGTGGGCTCATGGGGCCGTCTTGGCTGGTGCACCCACATGTAGGCACGACAGGATCTGAGCCTTCTGGGCGCTTGCCTGGCGGTTAAGGAGTGGGTTAGTGGGCTGGGCGGTGATGCGCTTGTAGGCCCCTTAGAGGGTGTGGTGACCGCATCTCCATCCTTACAGTAGTAACCAGTAACTGTAAGCCATGACCTATTCGTTTTGTTGACCTAGACTTTTCTGGAGACAAGTTGTGACGTGATGGTTTAAACTGATACCAGTAACAGCCGATGTCTCTCTCATTCCCTCAGCTTCCCTGTGGTCCGCTTCTCGGAGGTTCCGTTCACAGAGCGCTGCATTTCCACAAGGGTAATATCAAAATGTGGGTTTTGGTGACTCTTCTTTTCATTTGTAGGACTGCCTTTCTAAAGTCAAAACTTCTTACGTTCGGGTTTTCGGGAATGTTTCAATTTTCTCTTAACTTTTTTGACAGTGTTTTTCTCAGACCCTTGACATATATAAATATAGACAGAACTTCAAGAGTCTAAAGAGAAAGGGCTTCCTGGGCCTTACGTAGCTGTATGTTCTTAAGGAAAAGCTTTTAAACTCGTAATTAGAGATTT
>JABWHU010000190.1:5092674-5102757 GCA_014189135.1 Dicerorhinus sumatrensis harrissoni
CCCGGGATCCGAACCCCAGGCCGCCGCAGCGGAGCACGCGCACTTAACCACTACGCCACCGGGCCGGCCCCATAAAGCAGTTGAAGAACTGAATCAGGACGCAGGGAGAGATCACTAGTGGGCATGTTAGTTAATTTGGCTTATTCTTCCCTGTGCCCTCTATGAAAGGTCACTGCCACCCGCCAGGCTCGGGTTCTCCAGTCTTTGTTCTGTTCGTGGTCTTCACCGGGGCGCTGGGAGACCACAGGTCCCACAGTCAGACTCAGCCTTGAGGGGGAGAGAGAGCAGCACCCTCCCGCTCCTCCTCGTCCCTCAGAGGTCGTTGCCGGCCACAGAGCTCGGAGTCCCTCTCTCTAGGTGCTCTGAGGTTAGCACAGTGGGAAGCTCAATTTAATATTTTGGCCAATTGACGCCAAATGGCCAAGGAACTCCAACTCGGAGAGCGTTCCCTCATTGCACAGGCTGTCTGGAGGACTGCCAGGTCCATTGACAGGGAGGCCGGGGCCTTGTTGTGGGAGCGGGCCGCTTTTCCCTGTGGAGCAACGTTTTTCCCTCATGCAACTCTGGAGCGGAAAGACTACAATTTCACTCTCTGGTGGCAAACCGCAACGAAAGCTTAAAAGCTCTTCTGAGCAATTTGATTTGGGCCCTGCCGACCTCTCCCCGCTGTGTAGACTTAGGGATTCAAGGCAAAAGTAGGTCAGGGAGTTAGGAAGACCCTCCTCCTCCTTGTGCGTCCCAGCTCCCCTTCTTCTTTGCCCCACTCGTCTACACCGGGCTGACAGCAGACAGGTGACCCCCACATGGGACAGACTCGTGGTCACGGTGCCGCTGCTCCTGAGCAGTGAGGACATCTCCACTTTCTCCGGTCCGGCTGGGCCCACTATCCCTTCTGATCCCCCACGGCCCTTGGAGGCAGGTGCTTTGACTCCCATTTTCTCAGGTAAAGAAACCAGGACACAGAGTAGTTAAATCCTTGCCAAGGTCATGTTACTCGTCAGCGGCAGAGCTGGGTTCAGACCCAGGTCTGCCCGCCTCCCGTCTGGGCTGAAGGAAGGGTCAGCACCTCCCTGGTAGGAGTTAGAGATGGGGCTGCCCAGGTGTGGGGAGAGCCAGGGAAGTGGGCCCGGTGGAGCGAGCTGCAGGGAAGGGGAATTGGAGCCCCGCTTTCAGGGCCCTTGAATGCCGGGGGGAGCTCGGGATGCAAGTTTGGGAGGCGGGACAGCTTCTTGGCCTAGTGTCGTGTGTTGGAGGGAAGCTGGGGAGAAGGGTGGAGCGTTTCAGCCTATACCTCTCAGAGTACGTGTGTCCTGAGGACACCGAGAGGATCCAGCCTCGGGTGGGCCGCCAGCCCAGGAGGAGAGAGTTATTCCTAGGAGGGGCTCTTCTGGACTAGAATGCTTAGATTTCCTGTTTGGTTATTGAATGATTAGCCATTGTTCCTTGAAGTACATGGCCCTTCTAGGAGGAGATGTGGGAGCCCATCAGGATGACGCCAAGGGGTGGGGTCTGTGCCAAGGAGTCACATCACCCCACACGTGCACGTCCCCTCCCAGCGCTGGGGCCTCCTGTGGATGTGGGAACGTGGCTCACTCTGACTGCAGGGCAGCCGCCCCAGCCAGTGACATGAGCATCCAAGACATCAACTGGCAGCACAGTAGATCCTGGTCCTTCCCAGTGTTTTGCGTACAGCCAGCTCTTAGAGGTTTTGAACTGTCTTTTCACATGTGTGTGACATGCATACCTAAAATATTTTTTACAGATATGTTCCTAAAACATCGCTGAGTTCACCACCGTGGCCAGAAATTGCCCTGCCAGACCCAGCTGAGGAGACCAGACACCACGCAGGTAAGAGAGGCAGAAACTCGAGGGCCGTGCCCACCGCCTCCCCTGATGAAGGTGGGCACCTGGCCCCAGAACAGGGAATCAGTTTCTAGATGCTCCGGAACACGGCACAGCGTGAACACTCAGGTTCATTCTTTGGCACTTAACACCAAAACTTAAACCCTCGTTCATTTAGCACATTCTCCTTGAGCACCAGCCGTGTTCGAGGCAGGTCACGTAAGTGAGGGAAGGGGCCCTGGGTGCATCCCTGTCTTCCCACTCTTGGTGGAAACATGGGTTCAGGGACCGATGTCCCCCCAGTCAGAGGAACAATGTGCACGGTAATCAGGGGGCCGGTGCTGTCCTGGGTGTTGGAGAAACCGCCAGGGTGTCAGGAAGCGTGTCAGCCTGCAGTGTGTCGTGAGGAGGGACACTGTGGCCAGCCACCACAGCCACCGCTGCCATGAGGGAGTGTGGGGTCCTCGGTCTTCCCAGAAAAGCTGGAGATCTGGATTCACGCGGGGAATCTTCTAGTTTTAAAGTAGTTTCAGATGCTGTGCAAGATAGACAAAGCTGCAGGCTGGCTCTGCCCTCGCCAGGTGCAGCCTCTGGTCTGGACTGTTTCCAGGGCAGGAGCTGGGTCGTGTTCATCCCCATGCACCCAGCCCTAGACGACGCCGGGTGGGTCGGTGCTCAGACAGTACCAGTGCGGGTAGAAGGGCTTGTGACCTGAGTCAGGGGGTGACTACAGACACAGGAAGCAAGGAGCCGGAATCCAGTGCCACGGGGTGTAGTTCCAGGTTTTCCTTGTTTGCAAAAAGGCCTCTCCTCCCACTGCCCAGGGTTTGCACACTCCCCAGTCCTTGAGCTTTTTATCAGTGATGCCTGGGATCAAGCGAAGTGAGGGCTTTTCCACCCCAGTCAGAGACGGAGCCAGGCATGCTGAGTGCTCGGGCCAGAGACTCAGGGTTGGGGGCATTCTGTGACGTCCAGGGGAACTTCCCTCTGTAAGAGCCCCACGTGCCCCACATGCGGAGCTGTGGTGCTCCTGGGAAGAGCAGGCTGCCCCAGTGCCCAGGCGCCCGTGCCTGCAGTCGGGAGAGCGAGGGCGTGACCATCAGCAGTGAGCTCGCCTCATGGGAGGGGTGGCTGTCCTGCCCACCCTGTGGCCACTCCACAGGAGCTCCACGTCACCTGCCGCGGGAGAACGGAAGGAGGGGGCATGCTTTATGTGATAAAGTCACTTCGCAGTTGTGAGTAACCGACCTGCCTCCTCCCCGCAGAGGTCGTGGAGAGGGTGAACGAGCTCATCGCCACGGGCCAGTACGGCCGCCTCTTTGCCGTGGTGCACTTTGCCAGCCACCAGTGGAAGGTGACCTCCGAGGACCTGATTCTAATCGAAAATGCATTAGACATTGCGTGTGGAGAGAGGATTCGGCTGGAGAAGGTGGGACTGTGGCTTTCTTGATGCATTCGGGGACTCGGTCATCAAGTGTGCACTTCCTGCCCCCCGGCGTCATCACCGGGGAGGTTTCCTCAAGTTGGGAGTGGGGGGTGAAAGCGAGCAGAGCCGAGGGATGGGGGAGCGAGGGTGCCGGCATCCTCCCCGGAGTACAGCAGGCTGGCCGGGCAGGGGCAGGGCAGGCGCAAGCAGGGCCAGGGGCAGTGTGGGCAGAGCTGGTGCCACCCCTCCCAGGACGGCCACTTCCTCAGGAGGTTTACTCCCTACAGGGACACGGTCAGCGCGTTTCTCTAAGGAGAAGTATGTCTGTTGATCTTCTCACATCTCGGAATGTATTCCCATAGAAAAACACTTGATCGCAGATATAATAAAAATCCCAGCTAAGGATGTAAAGCGTTTTCAAGCCCATATTTATGGGAAAAAAATGTTCAGTTTCAGCTAGAACACGACTCTGACATTAGATCTGAGGGCCACCTCTGTTTTTAGACAGTAAGGACTGGTTTTGAGGCATTTCCCTGGACACCAGTTTATCTTCCTGACCCTTCTAAACCGCTGGCCTCTCTATTGAGCTAAGCGTTTCTACCCATTGGTTATGGTTCTGTGGCTGGGTTTTGGGGTCTATTTGGTTTTTCCCGATTTTATTTATAAAACTATATATAAAATATAAGACCTCTGTACCAGATCATTTTGCTAGGATATATTTACCTGGTAGTATAATGTAACATAACATATATGATTTTCCTTATTAATTAAAACTCTTCCTTCCTCTGATTGTAGAGTTTTTGCATATTTACACCAAGGAGAGTGGTAAACTCTCTTTCTGAGATGCTGTTCTCACACCTGTGATCTGAGCATGCCTGCTTAGCTCAGGGCTGAACTAATTAACTGACAGGAGCCAGCAAGGCTCTCTCCTCTGTGATGGCTTCATGGCTGTGCCATGAGCTCAGGAACAAGAGCGTGTACGCTCAGACGTCTGAAATAAGCAGGCGACTTCACGAGTGTCTCTGCGAAGACTTCTGAAGAGACATTCTTTTGAAATATTTCACATTAACAGAGACGTTATAGAAAGCCCCATCTAAGGCCGATTGTTTTTTTTGAGGAAGACTGGCCCTGAGCTAACATCTGTTGCCACTCTTCCTCCTTTTCTCCTATTTCCTCCCCCAAGCCCCGTAGATAGTTGGATGTCATAGTTGTACATCCTTCTAGTTGCTCGATGTGGGACGCTGCCGCAGCATGGCCTAATGAGCGGTACGTCAGTCCGTGCCCTGGATCCGAACCCGTGAACCCCGGGCCGCCAAAGCGGAGTGCATGAACTTAACTGCTAGCCACCGGGCCGGCCCCGTTGCTGATTGCTTTTCCTAACTTAGGAAGTCCAGTGGAGAAAGCCTGCCACGTTGAAAGCAACTCTTAACAAATGTTTTATTATTTGTTATTATCTAATATACATGGTCCACTGATGTGATGATAAAATAAGCTTTGTCTTTAGTCATTTAAATTTAGTATGATCTGATTTTTACTTATCAGTAAAATTTAAGACAGTCTTCCAGCATCTAATAAAAACACCATTGCCCTTGAAATGCAAAGATGTCTTCATCTGAGGCCACAGTCAGTGTCACAATTTCCCCGACACCGAGAATGGTTGCCTGGCTATACGGAATTTTGCAGTTATTGAAAGAATACACTTGAACCTAATCTTTGCAGTATTAGCAGCACTGTGAACAGCTTCAAAAGACACCACAGAATGATTCGTGCATCTTTTCCCTGTATATGTTATACTTCAATAAAAAGTTAAAAAAAAAGCCACCATTTCCACAGAAGGTTAACATAGTTATCTGGATGTGTGGTCACTGTGTCAAGTAATCGGTTGTACCTGTGCTGCCTCTGACAGTCCTGGGCTCGTCTGGGGTGGGGTGTCGTCACACACTGCCATGTTGTCAGTTTGCATCCCCATTTGTTTAAAGTTAAGGGAATAATTGTTTAGATAACAGATCAAGTCCATATCACAATTTCAGTTACCAGTACCTTGCTCATTTTCCAGTGTGTTCCTGTCACTACCTGTTCTGGCGACTTTTGTATCACGTATTGGTAATGCGCCTGTTTCATTTTGCAGGTCCTGCTGGTTGGAGCTGACAACTTCACGTTACTTGGCAAGCCGCTCCTCGGGTAAATTGCTCTCAGATGCTTAGTTCTGTCGAGGGCCCAGGCAGTGAGGCCGAGCAGAGAACCTCAGACCAAATCATTGGTCTGTTACTAGTTAGTTACAGTGTGGCCTTTTAAGATTTGTTGACACACTATGCTGTTCTTTATGCTGCCTTGTCATTTTCAAAATGTCTCCAGGAAAGGCACATTACCTTTATAATCAGCAGAAAAGAAAGTAAAACTTCCTCTTAAAAATTCTTAACATAGGGGCCGGCCTGGTGGCACAAGTGGTTAAGTGCGTGCGCTCCGCTTCGGCAGCCCAGGGTTCAAGGATTCAGATCCCAGGCATTCACTGACACACTGCTTGTCACGCCATGCTGTGGCGGCGTTCCAGATAAAGTAGAGGAAGATGGGCACGGATGTTAGACCCAGGGCCAATGTTCCTCGGCAAAAAAGAGGAGGATTGGCATTGGATGTTAGCTCAGGGCTGATCTTCCTCATAAAAAAAAGAAAGAGAAATTCTTACATAAAGCATTGGTAAAATTGAAAAATCAAGAAGGTATGTCACTGTTTCTTTTCCTCCTTTTAGAAAGGATCTTGTTCGAGTAGAAGCCACAGTCATTGAAAAGACAGAATCATGGCCAAAAGTCAATATGAAATTTAAGAAGAGGAAAAACTACAGGAATAAAAAAAGTAAGTTAGAGAAAGGCTAGCTGGCCCCGAGTGTTCACGTCCTGCTGTGGGCTTGACCCCTGCGTCCTGCTGCTGGGCCAGCTCGGACCAGGCGCCTCTTGCTGCCTGGCGTCATTGGAGGTGTGGTGGCCACAGAGACCAGTGAGAGAGCTCTGCCCCAGTCTGTGGGTGACAGGGAGGGGCAGGTGGAGGCCATTCCTAACCACCCCAGGTGTCGTGGAGGGAGAGGGCCCTGGGAGCCCTCAGACGCTGCCGCCCGTCGGTGGCAAGGTGAACGTTCACCTTCACCAGAGCCTGGCACAGCATGTGCCATGAGACAGGTATGGGGACATCAGTGGCAGCCTCGTTCGTGCTGGGAAACACCAGAAGCAACTCACGTGTCCACCGCAGAGAATGGACAAATAGATGGAGAGATGTTGTCTTGGTGGAATATTATCCAAGGGCAGTGAAGGACCCTCACTCTCCACGACAACAAGAATGAGTCTTAGATACGTGCAGGGCGATGCCAGTGTATAAAGCCTGGAGATGAGCAAACTCAGCCTTATACTTCTGGGCACGTGTGTCTACACACATTTATATATACACATACACGTACACAGAACACTTCTTAAAGGCAGAACAGTCAGCGCAGAGTCTGTGGTTGTGGTTGTCTCTGGAGGGGAGCAGGAGGAGAAACCCGGGTACCGCAGAGGGGTCAGTGGTGTTCTCCTTTCAGGTTCGTTTCGTGGGCTCGTTGGAGCTCATAGTGCTGTTGGGCTTCAGAGCACTCATGTTTGTTCCACATGTTCTCTCCTATTACTGACGTTACACTAAAATCCTTTTAAGGAAATGGTACGTCAGCCCTGAAGTGGAGGTGGTTAGAGGTGGTGGCGGGAAGGGCGTGGGGTCAGGAGGGGCGCTCCTGAAGCCTGGAGGAAGGGAAACATGGGGAGAGGAGGAGGGGAGGGAGGCCCGAGGCGTCTGGGTGCTGGGGGCAGAGGAGGAGGCTGTGCTCTGGAGCACAGGGGCTGAGGCCTCGGACGGGAGGGCCCCCATCCCCGCTCAGTCGGGGTGAGGGGGCATTCGGTGCGGCAGTTTCTGTCTGATGGCTTCCCTGAGGTGGGCAGGAAGTCAGGGGGTCTGCTGGGACGGGAGAGGAAGTGGAGGCAGGAAGGGGTGAGGCCAGAGGTCGGAGAGGTGACAAGCACAGCACACCGCGTGGAGGAGGGGGACTGACAGCAGAGCCAGCGTGGAGACGCGGCAGCAGCAAGCCTGAGGGGTACCTGCACAGCAGAGCCTCACCGTGGTGCCCTCTCCTGAGGGGACGCAGGCAGGGGGCTTGTGACAAGTGCATGAGGGGGCAGAGGGGCCGGGTGTGGGCTGGGCGGCCAGTTAGCGGGAAGTCGAGAGGAAGCCTCATTTAGTGGTGTTCTGGGGCACACCGAGGAAGGAGTGTTGAGCAAGTGCGGGGCTCCAGGAGACACGCCCCCTCGGCGGGTGGGGACGGGAAGGTGAGCACGTCTCCTGAGTGAGTCAGATCTGGGTTTCCCTGCCCAGCCTCGAGGTGTGGTTGCCAGCCTCAGCACAGCCAGGACAGAGGGCAGTGGGGCACAGAAGGGGGCCGGGAGGAAGCCCCAGACTGGTCTCGATCCAGCCATCACTGCCCACTTCTGCCCTCCTGTCCGGGAGGGAGCCCGGGCCGAGGCCTGGCCTGTGCTCTCCTCCTTCTCCTTGACCCCCTTGTGTTCCCTTCTTTGTTCCAACCCATGGCCACCAGCACTGCCCAGGTGACCCACAAGCCAGAACAGGGCTGTCCCCCCAGGAGCCTCCCCTGGAAGTCCCAGTCCCCACGAGGCAGGCCCGCAGGCTGTAGAATCTGTGTCACTCACATCCCTGGTTACAGCGGTGACTGCCGGCCTGAGCTGCCAGTTGTGGGGAGGATTACAGTGTTCTGGCAACAGGGGCGTTGGCTTTACTTAGACTCGGGCCAGCAGGAGCCTCTCCTACACCCTCACTGCTTCCGGGGAGCCTCGAGGTCAACCAGATGGTCTGTCCCCTGCCAGAGTCCAGGGCTCTCATAGTGTGCACGCGGGGTGAGAACGGCTGGGGGTCGCAGCAAGGGCTCTCCTGGCCACCAGGCCCCTGGGTGTCACAGCCTCTGCAGCTCCTGACGGGCTCACAGAGCCAGTGGGGGAGACAGTGCACCCACAAAGTACTCGGGGCACGTGGCCAGCAGGGCATGTGGGTGCCACCTGGGGAGGGCTGGTGCGCGGCAGATCCCTCGTGGAAGGAGCAGGCGGCGTCGCTGGCAGGACCTCGCTGCAGCTCTCTAACAGCGTCCGAATCGTGGTCCGGCTGTGACCGTGTTCTGTCTCTTCCAGTTGTTGTGAGCCCACAGACTGTGCTCCGGATAAACACCATTGAGATCGCTCCCCGTTTGTGTTGATCGTCCAGCTGACGCTCACAGAAGTGTAAAAATAAACTCCCGTTTTCCGAGGAGACCGCGTGTCTGTGTTCTGGTGTGAAAAGCCCTGCATCCTGTTCTGGGTGGTTCTAGCCTGAGCGGCGTGCCTGTGAGCTTCTCAGTAAGCGGCAGCCTCCTTGAGCCCAAGGAGCCAGCAACTCGGGAAGAGTGACAGGCACAGCCCTCCTGGGGCTGGAGCCTGGATGCTTGTGTGAGAGACAAGCCGGTGTTCTCGGCCGCCCTCCACCCCGCACCACAGGCGGCAGGGACACAGCCGGGTCCCGGAGCCGATGCCAAGAGGGACACAGTCTAGACTCCCCCTCTGGGCGAGATGGACAAAAACACCAGCAAGTTTCAACCCCGAGGAACCCCGTATACCTGTTTATAGCGATTTGATTTTTTAAAAGCTGGGATTCAAGCCAGGCAGGCAGCTAACGCAGGTAAGAAGGGACAGGTCCTGAACCCAGAGTGGCCCGGAGAACGCAGGGAAGGACACGGGGGAGCGGAGGTGGGGGAGGTGGGGGCTCTCAGTTACCCCGGGGCCCTGGTTCAGAGTCATCCACGGAGACAGAGCCGTCCTCCAAGTGACTTCCTTCAAGGGATGTGGTAAAACCTTTTATCAAACCGGAGTAAATACTTTCTTCTGCGTGATTCCTTCTGGAATCTTCCCTGCTATGTGGAAATGAGAAAAGGGAGGCAGGGCTGCGTCAGGAGGCCTCTCGCCTGCCCCCATCACTCGCCCCCACTTCAGGTCCCCAGTCACCCTGGGAGATGCTGGCCGGCCCTTGGGGACTCTCCCTCCCGCTGCAGTGCCCTCCGTGTACAGCAGGGGGCGGCCGTGCTGCTGGGCTAGCAGGTCCTGGAGTCAGGCACTTGCGGCTCCCGTGTTGGTTGCTGGCTGCGGTGACTCTGGGATGGGAGGGTGGTGGGACCCAACCTCAGAATGTGGGGTGCTGTCCCTCTAACACTGACACCTCGGGAATTTTTAGTAACTTTCTACGTGCCAAGGCTCACGCGGGCTGCTCCATCTGAGAGTGGCGGCTCCAGAGCCCCGGGGCCTGGCGCCGTCTCGCATGGTCGTCTTTCCACATGCAGGCTGTAAAACATGCAAGACAGGGCTCACCTTCCACGTTCTTTGACTTGTGCGCGTCCGCACGCTGAAATTCAGAACAGCTCCTGAGATCGCCTGCTGCGTGCCGTCAGCTGGGCCTCTTAGTGGTGGTGTGGGTTCTGGAGCCGGACACCTGGGTGTGAACCCAGACCCACCCCAGCGAGCCGGGAGTGGTCTTGGGTGAGGCACCCAGTCCCTGGGCCTCGACCTCCTCATCCATCGTATGGGGTGACCAGGATCCACCCCACCGGACCGCCGTGGACTCGGGACGCTAGTAATTGCTTGGTCGACGTTCGCCATTTGAAGACAGAGGCAGAACTACATGCTCCGGGGAACTGGTGACGTGCCTACAGAGCGTTAACATCGTCGGGTTGAACTGGGGGTTGAACTGGCGAAAGTTTACACCTTTTA
>JABWHU010000190.1:5102934-5119351 GCA_014189135.1 Dicerorhinus sumatrensis harrissoni
CAAAAAAAAAAAAAAAAAAAAACTGTACTAGGCATCGGTCACAATAGCCAAAGGCAGAAATAACTCCGTGTCCGTGAACAGATGGACAAATACACAAATGTGGTCCGTCAGTACGATGGCGCGTAATTCAGCGATAAGGAGTGAAACACGGCCGAGCGCTCCAGGATGAGTGAACCTTGAACGCGGTAGGGTAAGGGAAAGAAGCCAGACACAGAACGACAAGTACCGTTTGATTCCACTGATGGGAAGTATCCAGACTTGGCAAATGTGTAGACAGAAAGAGGAAAGGTTACCAGGGGCTGGGAGCCGGGGAACAGGAAGTTCTTGCCTAATGGTACAGGGTTGCTATTTGAGGTCAAGAAAAGGTCTGGAGGTAGATAGAGGTAACGGTTGCACAGCATTGTGAATGAAGTTAATGCCACTGAATTGTCAGTTAAAAATGGTTCAGATGGTAAGCAGGACGCTCCAGCCCACACAGCCCCTCTCTGGCTCTCCGCGGGCTGCCTGCTGGGTTCGCCCAGGCCAGGGTTCTCCGTTCCCCCTTCCACAGGAACACTTGCTGCTCAGCAGCATGGGCCTCACCCGGGCACACCTGCTTGCCTGGCCTCCCAGTGACCCAGCCACCACCTGGTCAGCACGCACCGGGGCCCCGCCCAGCCCCTGAGGCTCTGTGGCTGTCCTCTCCCAGCACTGCCCCTCCGTCATCCTCCCAACTTGCTCCCCCGGACTGCAGAGCTCGGCTCACCCTCTCCGGGCCAGGCCTGGCCCGAGGCCTGAGGCTACTGCCACCCCAAAACCTCCAGCCGAGCCCAGGTGTACAAGAGATGGCAGTGGGGAAGTAAGGAGGGCGTGAAAGGGGACAACAGGGGACACAGGACAGCCCAGCGGTTAGACGCGAGGGCTTTGACTCCGTTGTCACCTCCGTCACTAAGCAGCCTGCCTGGCTGCTACTGACCCGTGTCACTAGCTCGGATGGGGCTGCCTGGCCCTCCCATCTCAGGGCTCCCTCCTCCGGGGCCCTGTCTGCTCCTGACTCCTCCCTGCTGTCAGCAGATGCATCTTGATTGGTCCCAGCTTCTCCTCTGCCTCCCTCCCCCACCGGACCGCCAGCTCCGGGAGGAGGGACGTGTATCTGTTTATTCGCTAACACATCTCTATTCGCTAACGTTCACCCTGCATCTATCTGTTTATTCACTAACGTACGCCCAGCATCCCCAGCATCCGCTGCCACACCTGGCCCCCAGCAGGCCTTCGGTTAGCACACTTTGAATGAAGGTCTCCATTAGAATCCCTAATTCCACAGTGCTGGTGACCAGGGTTGGTGCCCCATGGAGGGCAGACATCGGTGGGGTCCCAGGCCACATTTGGTGGTTAGAGGGGGTTGGTGGAGCCTGCCCAGTGGTGTCAGGTGAGGCTGCTGGCCCAGCACTTTGTGGAGGAGCTGAGTCCCTCGTGTCTACCAGAAATATGTAAGACTTTGTTCTAGAAGCATTAAACATGGAAATTGTACCCCGGGCAGTCGGGGCTCAGCGTGGTCTACAGAGATCACAGAGGGGGCTGCACCAGTTACCGCAGGCAAAGGGTAGCCGGCAGGATGGCAGCTGCGCGTGGCATTTCCTCCCAGTGTCCCACACCCTGGAGCCACTTCCGCTGAGGCGGGGCGCCACCCCGCAGTGGCCCTCAGAGAGAGAGCAGCACCCCTGGAGGCCTGGGTGCTCTTTGACCCACTTCCTGCACGGACAGTACAGCGGAGGTTGGAGGAGATGCAGGAACCCCGGCCGCCTAATGTCCAGGAGATGCCATCTGGCTTTCTTCTCTCCTGTCAACGGCTACCAGGGTACACAGAGGTCCCCCCTCGGGAACCCCCCCAACCACTCCAGGCCTTGACGTGCAGAACAGAAGTGCCAGGTGAGGGTCTTGCCCTACACCCAGGATCCTAATGCAAGTTCAGGTGTGGCAGAGTCTTTATCAGATTGTCTCCAGGAATGATCTCTGAGGACAAAGATCCCTTCATCGGGGGATCATTTTAAAGGAAAATTACATTGCATGGGCTGCCATGGAGCCCCTGGTCTCCTGGGCCGGGGGACAGGAGCCCGGGGCTGGGAAGGCCCAGGTGTGCATTCGGGGCCAGGATGTCACCATGGTAACATTTGTTGAGCGGGTAACATGCACAGGGTACCAGGCCAGGCACATGACGTATGCCAACCCATCTCAACCCCCCACAGCCCTGTGACACAGGTACGATAATTCTGCACACGCTTTACACGTGAAGAGACTAAGCCACAGAGAGGGATGGCAAGTCTCAACCCTGGCTGCACTTGAGAATCGTCTGGTATGTTTGTCAGGACAGACTAGGCGATGCCACTGTAACAGATAAACCCCAAACTCTCAGAGGCTTTACACAGCAAGGTTTTATCTCTTGCTCATGAAACACCTGGTGCAGAGCAGGGGACCCTCTCTAACTTGTAGTTATAACCCCAGAACAAGTGGGGTGCTGGGAGGCGTCATTTTCCTGGGTGCCCGGACAGAGGAGCCAGTGTGCACACAGGAGCTTCTAAAACTACCTTTGCCGGCCCCCAGCCCCCAAAACTCTGGTCACTGGGTCTGGGGTAGGAGCCCGACCAGCACTGGTATTTTTTTCGGTTCCCCCAGTAATTCTAATATGGGCAGCCAGGGTCGAGAAGCTCAGCTGCAGTCCCCCCTCTTAACCAAAGGACTACTTGGGGCTGAAGGTTTGCATAAATAAGGAACTGAGGGGATTTCTGAACCATTCAAAGCAGAGTCTCTGTCAGCCTGGCAAGGCTGAACCCAGCTCCTACCACTTACTCCCTCTGTGCCCTGAGCAAGTTCATGCCATGTGCCTCAGTTTCTTTATCTGTAAAGTGGGGACATAGTGGTACCCACCTTGCCTTGCACCGGTGGGTGTGCAGGGTAGACATCATCGTCATTGTCATGGTGGTGGCTAATTGTTAATGCCTGCAGCTCTATGGCACGCTGACAGTTTCTGGAATGGAAACTCATGGTTTGCCTTCCCCTTTCAGGGAAGACTCTACTTAATTGTCAAACCTATACCTTGACATTGAAACTGATTTCACCCGATGTCTTCGAACCCAAAGAACATATCCTCCTGGAGGGCCAGCCTGAGGCTGAGTTTGGAAGCCAAGTGTGTCTCCTACGGTCCCTCCTGCACACACCCAGGCCCCACCTCCATCTGCTCCCCCTCTCCTCCCGGAGCTCAGCTTCATGAACGAAATCACCAAGGCTTGGGGAGTTCTCTCTCCCAGGAATGTTTGAATTGGACTGAAAAATCCCTGGATGCCAAGTGGAGCTATTTCAGGAAGCAGGATTTGAGGCCTGGGCTTGGAGCCCTCCATGCCCCCAGAACATTACCTCCCCTACTGCACCTTCGCCTCCCCATAAAGCCCACCTGTTCTTCCTGCCCCCTCCCCAATTATCTGATTTTTAATGTTACTCTGTGAATGACGCTAGGCATTAATGAGAGTTTACCAGGCTCGCTATGCCAGGGCTGTGTGTGGCTATCTTGTGGGATCCCTTCGTCATCTGGAGACGGGTGACCTGCTTTGGAGTCCCGGATATAGTCTCACTATATTCAAGCATTCAGGAGACGATGCCACTGAAAAGATGGTTTGTTACAGTTCCTGAGAGAGGGGGCGCACCATGCCATAGGGGCCACGTGGGGGCCACAAATGCCTCCCTGTGGTCGGGGCAGGGGGAAAAGTGGGCAGGAGCCTTTACTGTGGTTTCCTCAGGAAGGAACAGGAGAGGTGGGGTAAGCAGGCTAAGGATTGGCCAGTTTGAGTAATTTCATGGGGCTCCGTGGCCTGGGTGATTAGGGCAGCGGCGAGAGGCCCTGAGTGTGAACGCAGGATAGAGGAGGGGGCTGGGGGTGTGGGCTCTGGATGGGCTGGTTTGCATTTGAAAGGTGCACTCCCAGGTGCGTTGTTGACCATCTCTAGGAATTGGCCCCTCTGGGCAGGGGCAGTCCGTCCAGATCAGCCAGACCCTAGACTTCAAAGCATCAGAAATACAGAAAATAAAAAGACGTGATTAATACAGTCAGGCAGTTGGGTGTGACGGAAAGGAACGCTAGGTTTACAGTCCAGAACCCAGATTCCTGCCCCGGCTCGACAGGTGCTGGCTGAGTAACAAAACGGAAGCTTCGCCAGCTCTATTCCCTCATGCACAAAACAGAGCAAACAACTCCTCACCAACTTGTGTAAATCAAATGCCACGCTGAGCGTCAGGTGCGCGCACACACACGCGCACACACACACAGCATCCAGTTAGACTCGTCCACCTCTCAAGTCCTCATTGAGACCCGGCTTCGTGCCAAGAGGCCTGTGCTGGAGAAGCTGCAATCGACTGGGCGACTGGCCGACACATGAATCAACAAAGTAGTTATGCGGAGCACTGTGACCAGCAGCACAGAAGCAGGGAGCCGTGGCAGAGAATAACCAGGAGGGGACCCCCCAGAGGGAGGGCCGGGCAGCACCTCTATGACACTGACAGTGATGCCACTCAGAGGAAATAAAAGGTGCAAAGTTCCCCAAGCTCCAGAGGCTGGAAAGAGCTGGAATGTTCTAGAAACTGTCCATCTGGCTGTCACTACGGAGGAGAGGAAGAGAGAGAGATGGCCAAAGAGATGGCTGTTACTAAACACTGGACTTCACAGAATAAAACCCTCTTTGTGGTGAGAGTCAATATGGGATTTGATGCAGATGTATTTCAACTTGTTTCCTGCTGACTTCTCTGTTCAGGGAAGCATCTGAATAAAATTCTGAGCCCCGTGTAAAACCAAATGCGAGCTGGGGCCAGCTTCCCAGAGCAGGTGCCCGGGTGGAGCTCGGGCCTGGGCACGCAGTGGACGCTCAGTAACTACCTGTTGGATAGTCCATGGGCAGAAGCAGAGACGGAAAAGCTTCTGGCCTCTCAGTTTGCAGATGGGGAAGAAGAGGCCGTGAGTATGTGTGTCGGCCTCTATTCTGAGTCTTCCGAACTCTGCTCACGGCCATGCAGGTGAAAAGCCACACGTATTTATGCAGTTCTCCAACCACAGCCACGCTCTACTTCTGCTCCCGATGCCGGCAACAGAGACCGGGTGCCCTGTCGTCACCCAGGAGCCATGTCCGCGGCCTCTACTCAAGGGGAAGCTGAATCCTACACTCAAGCAGCTTGGGGGGCAGCGGGGCACCTCACAGCCCACCCCTGAGAGCCCTGATGTGCATGCGCCCGGGGCTGACAGGGAGAAGGGAGAGGGTCCAACCAGACAGCTTGGCTAAAAGAACAATGGGTGGCCGTTATGGGTTAACTTAAATCCCCCCCAAATCCATGCTGTGAAGAATGTGACCCCAGAACATGACCTTCTTTAGAGATAGGGTCATTGCAGACGTGGTGAGTTAAGATGAGGTCACAGTGGAGTAGGGTGGGCCCTGGTCCAATGTGACTGGTGTCCTTATAAAAAGGGGAGATCCGGGGCCGGCCCTAGAGTGGAGCGGTTAAGTGCACGCGCTCCGCTGCTGGCGGCCCGGGTTTGGATCCCGGGGGTGCACCGACGCACCGCTTGTCAAGCCATGCTGTGGCGGCGTCCCATATAAAGTGGAGGAAGATGGGCATGGATGTTAGCCCAGGGCATGTCTGCCTTGGCAAAAAGAGGAGGATTGGCAGATGTTAGCTCAGGGCTGATCTTCCTCACAGAAAAAAAAAAAAAGAGGAAATCGAACACAGAGACACACGCACAGGGAAAGCGCCACGCAAAGATTGGAGTGATGCAGCCACAAGCGAAGGAGCTACCAGAAGCCAGAGAGAGGCCTGGGACAGCCCCTTCCAGAGCACCTGAGGGGCGCCAACCCTGTGACCTTGGACTTCCAGCCTCTAGGACTTTGAGACAATAAATTTCTGTTGTTCAAGCCCCTCAGCTGTGGAACCTCATTACAGCAGCCCCAGGAAGCTAAGACAGAGATGAAGACGTCGGATAAACACCAAAGGCACATTCTCGAATCAGCCCTGAACTCTGACCCCCACCATCGGGTAGCCACCTGGCTGCCAGCTTGCGGCTCTGCCCAGGTCTAGCCTGTGGAATTGATCCAAGTGTGCTGTATTCTCCTTCAAAGGCCAAGCCAGACTTCTCAAGAAGTGGTTCCTCCTTGCCCTGGTGGCCTGCACCCCTCCAGGGACTGCCCAGGGTGAGCTGGCTGGGGTCATGGATGAGCAAACCCAACAGCCCCGAAGGCCTGCCCGCCAGCCTGTCACCCTTCAGCTTGACGGGGTGTGGCCGTGACTTGGGCGCTGGTTACGAGACCAAGCTTCCAAGAAGTAACCTCTGGTAGCACAGGAACCTAAATTCTCTCTTGTCACACACTCTCGGGGCAGCTAAGACAAACAAGACTCCAGTCCCAGCCACCTCCTTTCTTCTGACTGCATCCGCTCTCAACCCTTCGCACTGCGTGGAGCCCCAGACACCAGGAGCTTCCCGTGGAACCCAGTAAGCGTGGGTTTGAATCACTGTAAATATGTTCTTTGGTGATGAGAGGTCAAGACAGTGTGGGGAACTCACCACCCTCTCCTCAAGCTGGCTTCAGTTCCCAATATACCACGTCTGCTGGTGGCAACACAAATAACCAGCATCAACACTGTCGTGTGTCCAGCCTGTTCTCAGAGCCAGTGTCTCAGCCCTGCCTCTGTGCTTCACCACGATGAAGTGGCTGGGACCCCCACTCAGGAATTTGGTTTCATGTATTTGCAGATATTTTTCCTGAGTGTAGCTTGTCTGAGACATCAGCTTGCAAGGACACTCTTTACCAACATTCATTCATTCATTCATTCTTCTGTTTATTTACAGACTCTCTGTTACTTCTGTGATTTATTCACTCTACATCCTTCATATGGTTCTAAATGCTTTACCTACTATTGTTTTGCCCATTTTGCAGATGAAGAAACTGAGGCAGAGGCAGGTTGAGCGACTTTGTCCAAGGTCACATGGCTTAAAGGGGCAGAGCTGGAAGGCAAACCCCAGCAGATGGGCTCCAGGGCCTGGGTGAGTGAGTGCTGTGGTCTGTGAGGTAGTACAGAGCTGTGCTCCCCCAGCCAGGTCACTGGTTGTCACCTTGTCCTTTGTGGGGCCCTGGGCCAGGCTTTATGCAACACCTAGAAGCTGTGACAACATTGTCCTTGTTTGCAAGGAGCTCAGCCTCCCAGGGGACAAACGGAAAGACTCAGAGAGACTCTGAGTGTGTCTGCAGTCCTGGCCGTGTCTGGAATGGAGGAGGGCACGGAGGCAGGGGACTGGCCTGGAGCCTTTCCGAGGGACCCAGGCATAAGCTGACAGCTGTGGTAGTGAAGGACATGGATCCAGGAGGAACAGTCCCTGCGAGGCTGGGAAGAGAAAATGGCAGAACTCATGACCAGTCGGCTCAAGGAAGTGCGGGAGGAGGAGGAGGGGTGGATGGAGGCACTGGGTTCTGGTGGGGTTGCTGGAAGAATACACGGCTGGGGGTCCCCGGCAAAGGGACCCAGCTCGGGACAGAGATGATGGCTTCAGAAAGAACTCTTGGTCTCGTTCCCCACCCCCTGCCACAGGACTACATCTGAAGATTTCCATTTCACGGGGGCGAAAATGCAGAAAAGTATGTCTGTCAAAGTGGAAGATCTCTGGAAGGTCACACAAGAAACTGGCAGGAGTGTCTCTCTCCAGAGTAGGGAGGTGGAGGACCAGAGGACAGGAGGCATACTTTTTCCCATATGCCCTTTGTGCCTTTGGAATTTTTGCAGCGGACAAGCATTACCTGTGCAAGAAAATAAATTCAACTCCCAAAGAACAGTCACCTGAAAATTCTGACTCACAGGATCTTTGTGCAAAGGCGTGTGAAAATTCTATGCCTGAGTGAAGAATTGGGAGTGGACAAGAGAGAGCCGATGAGCTCCGTGGACAGGGCAGGAGGCCCTGGTGCCACCAGGCAGAGCCGTTCCTGAAGGCAGAGGAAGGAATGAGGGGATTTATCAAAGGAGATGATCACACAGATGAGCAGAGTTTGCACCTGTGTGCTCAAAATGGGGAAAACTGCTCACCACCTACACACCAACCAACAAGAGACTCATTAAGTAAATTATAGCACAGCCACCAACTGGAATATTATGCAACTGGTAAAAAGAACTAGGTAACTGTAGGCAATGTTGTCGGTGCTCCAGAACTCACCTTCCAGGACATGGCCCACCGTGTCCTACTGAAGGCCCCAGTGGCCTGTGGGCTTCCTCTCAGCCCCACGGGCAGGGCAGGCTGGCTGTGCTGGGCAGTCAACACCAAGAGCTCTCACATCTGAGGATAAATATTAGAACATCCCGTCCCTCTAGTGGCCAGCAGGGAGGCACGCGCTACTGTATCTCCCAGAGGTTCTGGGCCTGGGCCTTGGTTGCCGCAAACTGGTGACCTGCTCATTAATGTACTTGGTCTTGCTTTCTTTTCCTTCCCTGTCTCACTTCCTTCGTCCCCCACTCATACATCCTGGGGTCATCTGGGGTCATCTCCCAAAGAAACTACTTTCACCCAAATCCTTGTCTCAGGGTCTGCTTCTGGGGGAACCCAATGTAGAACCATTTGTATTGACATAGACAGACGTCCTGATAGAGTACTAAGCGAGATGCCATGTAACAGAGGAGCATGTATACTGTGTGCACATAGGTATGAATGTGTATACACACATGTGTATACTGTTGGGGCCCAAGGCAGACCACCCTGAAATATCCCATAAATATGCCATATTGATTATTTTAAAGTTATTTGAGAAGCAGCTAATGCAAAAAGGGCATCCGCTCCTCTCTGTCCCCCTGAAAGCAGGAAATAAATCCCATGTGAAAGGTACACTCCCAGCACCAGGAGATGGAGAGACATCCTTATCACCAGAGCTAGGGAATTCAGAGCTGAGAAGCCTGTATAAACAAACCTGTTACTTTTACTAATTTACTACCTCAAGCCTAAACTCTGCTTAAATTCCTCACCAGTTACATATCCCAAACCTAAGTTTCTTTGTCCTGTCAATTCCTCACAAATTTATTGTTTCTTTGTGTAAAAAGATATAAAAGCAACCTGCTTTGCCCATCTTGGACAGCATTGGTTTTTCTCCTCTTAATCTGGTCTTTTGTCAATTTTATTATTAGTTCAGCCATAAGAACTCAGGAAGGGTAGAAGAGGGAATTTCACCCTGCCTGACAAGACACACACATACCAAATATGTCTATGCCCAAGGTTAGCAGTGCTGAGTTCTACGTGAGGGTATTTGAAGCATTTTTAAATTTCTTTTTATATTAAAACAAATTAAATATTTTTAAAATAAGAAGTATGGACATTTTAAGAAGTGAAAGGCTAACTTTTTTCCTTTAAAAGGAGAGGAATCAAAATGAAAAGGCCTGATGCCTCTGAGAACAACAGAAATGTGGAGAGTAATTGACCAAATGCATAAAGAAACGAACAAAAGGCCTGTGAATAGGAAAGCACTCCTGTGTTTCTTCTCTACTCTGCTCTCTACTACATCCACACTCACACTCCTGTACTCTCCATACTTCACTTCTGGCCACTCAGTGTGGGGTTTTTCCCCCGTCCTGAGCAATTCTCAGATTCTCTGGACATGAGCTGGGTGTCCTACAATTTAACTCAATTCTGACACTGTCTACATGGAGATAGCATCAGACCCCACAAGTTAAGGACTCAGTCCCACAAGACCACCCTCCACTTCAGACACCAATGGCAAGTCCAGGTGGTCACCTGTGCTTCTGACCAACCAGCTATATATTGGGGGTTCCCATGACGCCCTCCTCGGGGTCGATCATTTGCTAGAGCAGCTCACAGAACTCAGGGAAACAGTTTACTTACTAGATCACCCATTTCTTTTTTTTTTTTTTTAAAGATTTTATTTATTTATTTTCTCCCCCCAAAGCCCCAGTAGATAGTTGTATGTCATAGCTGCACATCCATCTAGTTGCTGTATGTGGGACACGGCCTCAGCATGGCCGGAGAAGCGGTGCCTCGGTGCGCGCCCGGGATCCGAACCCAGGCCGCCAGCAGCGGAGCACGCGCACTTAACCACTAAGCCACGGGGCCGGCCTGAGATCACCCATTTCTTAAAGAGGACATTAAAGGATACAAATGAACAACCAAATGGAGAAGTATCTCGGGTGAGGTCTGAAAAGGTCCTGAGCACAGGAGCTCTGTCCCTGTGGAGTTTGGGCCGTGCCACCCTCCTGGCACATGGATGCATTCTTGTTCACTGAACCTTGTGCTTTAGGGATTTTTAAGGAGGCTTCGTTACATAAGCATTATTTCTTTTTATGGGGAAAATATTTTTTCTAACTGTATTGAGATATAATTGGCATATAACATTGTGTAAGTGTAAAGTGTACAACGTGTTGATTTCCTCCATCTATATATTGTGAAATGATTACCACCATAGCGTTAGCTAACACCTCCATCACATCACATAATTACTATGTAGGCCTGGTTCATTGACTTGTTGGCCATTAGAGATTAACTCAACCTCCAGCCCCTCTCCCCTCCTTGGAGGTCGGGGGTGGGACTGAAAGTTCCAACCCTCTAATCACGTGGTTGGTTCCCCTGGCCGCCAGCCCCCATCCCGAGGCTGTCTAGGGGCTTTCCAAAAGTCACCTCCTTAACATAAACTCAGGTGTAGCCGAAAGGGGCCAGTATAAGAAATACACCCATTCCTCCTTGGTGGCTCTTGTCACTTAGGAAATGCCAAGTGTTTTCGGAGCTCTGCACCAGGGACAAGGAGGAAGACCAAATACTGTATACGCCTCTTATTATAAATCACAACATCACAGCTTGGAAATGGTGGTACGGGGTGTGTGACGCTGGGGAAACAGTTAAAGGAAGTTAGAGAGGCTTAGTAAAAGCTCTAGTTTGCAAGAACAGTGGCAAGGCAGGAAGCGATACAAAAGGTCAAGATCAGGGCCCTTGGCCTGTGGTGAGTCTGATAGGGTGTCGGCAGTGGGAGGTTTTAGGGAAAGCCTAGAGCTCCTTCTGGGACCATGGAGGTCCTACTGGTAGTGTCACAGCAAGACGGGGATTCATCGCAATGTCCCACCAAGGCAAAGTCGGCCAAGGTCGACCCAACTGGACATGGAGAGCAGAGCACCTGGGAACCTCCAGACACCCCACCTCCTCTAGAGACTCTTGCCCGCTCTTTCTGTTGCCGTGGATGCCTGGACACCTGGTCCTTCCCCGGAGGATGGGGAGGGGCCCAGGGTCCGGTGCAGGGCTGGGAAGGTGGGGCCTGTCTTGCTGCCCCAGCAGAGAAGATGGTAGGACCTGTGGGCCCTCATGTTTCCAGCAGACAAGTGGTGTGTGTGTGTGTGTGTGTTTAGGAAGTGAGGATGGAGCACATGGAAGCTTAAGACCACCATTCCACACCCGTCCATCTTACCTGTGGTCCATTTCCAGGAGGAAGGAATTTCCTGGGGCAAGGTAGAGCAGCAAGACCCCTGCCTATTACCGCTGATCCCAGACTCCCTTCAACTTTGACCTTTGTGATTTCTGCCCTAGCCTCCCATCACAGGTGTTATTAATTTTCTTGAATTTCCCTCACTTTTTTTTTAAAGACTCCTCCTTTAGCCTTGCCATAAGCCATTGCAGCTATGAAATCCTAGCTTGATGTAGCAGCTACCCATTGATGCATATTAAATAAATACCTGACTATGAAAATAAAAACAGGTCAGTTTACAGGTGACTGCCTAGTGGCCCACAGGAGGTTCTGGAGGCACATCGCTTCCTTCTCCTGTTCTCATCTACTCTGCAAGGTGTCTGAGTGCCCCGCCCCATCAGCTGGGCACTCAGGCTAGGCACACGGGCTCCGCCCACCCCATCACGACCTTTCACTATAGGCCAGGCCCCGTGGCTGGCACTTTACATAAATTACCACATTTAATCCCGAAATTAATCCCATTGTATTAGTCAGGGTTCTCAGGAGAAACAGAACCAATAAGATATATATAGATATGTTGAAAGAGATTTATGATGAGGGATTAGTTCACAGGATTACAGAGGCCGAGAAATCCCACTGTCTACCATCTGCAAGCTGTAGGGCCAGGACAGTATAATTCGGTCCAAACCCAGAGGCTTGAGAACCAGAGGATCCAGTGGATTAAATCCCACTTCGAGTCTGAAGGCCCAAGAACCAGGAGCCGGGGTGTCCGAGAGCAGAAGATGAATGTCTCCCAAGGAGAGAGCAAATTTGCCCTTCCTCCACCTTTTTGTTCTCTCCAGGCCCTCAGTGGGTTGGACGGGGCCCCCTGCACTGGGGAGGCGAGGACTACCTTCTTTCCTCAGTCTACCCATTCGAAGGCTCATCTCTCTGGAAACATGTTCACAGACACACCCAGAAATAATGTTTTACCAGCTCTGAGCAGCCCTCAGCCAGTCAAGGTGACACGTAAAATCACCCACCACACCCATACAACCTGACAATAATCCTACAAGGTAGGGTTTATGGTCTCTACCTTACAAATGAGAAACTGAAGCTTGGAGAAGCTAAAAAAACACATCCAAGGCCACACTGCTAGCAAGTGGGCGCACCTGGATTTGAGGTGGGGGCCTACGTCCAGAGCCTGCCTGGGGAGGTTAATGCCAGCAGGGGAGGCGAAAGATCTTTTCCTCTCCCCCTCTGAGGTCCTCCAGCTGGGGCCCGGTAAACGAGACTGGCCAAAGATGGATTAACAAGAGAAAGGCAGACAGAGTGTGTTAATACGTGCATCACACATGGACTCAAGGGAGCACCCAGCCATGAGTAACCCAAACGGGTGGTGAGAATTTGGGTTTACATACTATCTTAGGTTAAAACCAAGGAAAAGAGGATTTGGCCTTCCAGGTGGAGGAGGAAATTAAAAGAAGGTGACCAGGAAAAGCATGGTACTAAAGGGTTGTTGAGTAATGTTTGTCATGCAGACTTAACGTCCCTGCCATCTCCATTGATGAGAGTTCAGTCTTCCACTTCTAGGATGGGAGCGGGAGACCCTTTACAAGTGGAAATCACCTTTATAAATGTAAATGTCTTTTACAAAAGAAAACTTGTGCCCTGTTGTTTCTTTTTTTTTTGTTTTTATTGTTTTTGGTTTTTTTTTTAGAGCTTTTCCTGCATTTGCTGATTCTCAATGGTCTTCAGCTCAAAATAATCCATAGGCCAAAAAGGCCTATTTTGGGGTAGCATGTACTGGGCCCCCCAGCCCTGGTCTCCCCTCCACCTGCCTTGTATGCTCTTGGCCACTCTGAGGACCCTGACTCAGCCTTGTTCATGTTACCACCCAAAAAACGTGTTTGTCTGCTCACTGCGAAACATGCCAACAGTCAAGAGGCAAGGTGGTAGGAAAGAAAGGACTTTTTATTACAGCTTGCTAGCAAGAGGGAAGATGGCCGACTCATGTCCAAAAAGAGCCATCTTACAGAACAAAGACTACAGGCCAGTTAGATAGAGGGCTGGTCTCCGAGTAGGGAAGACATCTGGTCCCAGGGTAGGGGCATCCGTCTGATTACTGGGTGGAGGCATCTGGTCCCAGGGCAGGGGCATCCATCTGGTCTTAGTTGCTGGCAGTCTTTTGTTTTACTTGATATGCATCAGAGACCAGATCATCACCCTCTACCCTGATCTTTCAGTTGTCAGTGATGATGGCTGTCAGCATAGACTCTCTGCCTGGGCGTCAGCACATTCCTAAGGAACTCAAAAGGACAAAGTTATCAACTTATAGCAGCTGGGAGGGGCCACAAAGTCCCTAGTCAGAGGTCAGCCAAAGTTACAATACGGTCTCTTCTCCACAGCATGGCTTCTCCTGTGTCAACCCTGTATTGAGCCAGCATCACTCAGAGAAGCCTGTCGAGTTGAAAGCAGTTGAACCAAGGTTTTTATCTTGCCATCCTTGATGCAAAAGTCTCCAGAATTCTGTAGGGTGGGACATGGCTGAGGAGGCTGTCAGTGCCATCACAGGCTGCTCTGGGCTGAACCCCACCCAGGTACAGAGTGTCTTAGGGTCCCAGGAAGGAGGCAATCCCATTGGATGCTAAGGTTTGTTTCTTTCACAGCCACAAAAGTGCTTTCCAAAACAGAACATCTAAGCCACATTTGGAGAGTTAGCTGCTTTTTTTTCTAAGTTTTTTTTTTTATTGTGAAATTTTTGTTGTACATTATTGTTTGTCAGTCACCGTATAAATGCATCCCTCCACCCCTTGTGCCCACCTCCCACCCCCCTTGCCCCTGGTAACCACCAAACAGTTCTTTCTGTCCATGTGTTGGTTTATCTTCCACATGAATGAAATCATCAGTGTTTGTCTTTCTCTTTGTGGCTTATTTCGCTTAACATAATACCCTCCAGGTCCATCCGTGTTGTTGCAAATGGGACGATTTTGTCTTTTTTATGGCTGAGTAGTATTCCATGGTATATATACACCACATCTTCTTTGTCCAATCATCAGTCGAGGGACACTTGGGTTTCTTCCATGTCTTGGCTATAGTGAATAATGCTGCAATGAACATAGGGGTGCAGAAGCCTCTTTGGATTGTTGATTTCAGGTTTGTTGTGTAGATACTCAGTAGTGGGATAGCTGGATCGTCAGGTATTTCTATTTTTAATTTTTTGAGGAATCTCCATACTGTTTTCCATAGAGTCGGTGCCAGTTTGCATTCTCACCAGCAGTGGATTAGGGTTCCCGTTTCTCCACAGCCTCTCCAGCATTTGTTGGTTTTGGTCTTGGTGATTGTAGCCATTCTCACGGGTATAACACGATATCTTAGTGTGGTTTTGATTTGCATTTGCCTGATGCTTTTTTTTTTGTATTGAAAAGATTCAACTTTTCAGAAAGAAAATCAGATGTAAAGTGAATGTCATTTCTAGAAAGCCTTGTGAAGAGGATTTGACAAATTGCTTCAAAAGTTTTAACATTCATAAGCTTTGGTCTGGTAATATCAGTTCTGGAAATCTGTCTTGAGACAATAATCAGATACGTGGAGGGCCGGCCCCGTGGCTTAGCGGTTAAGTGCGTGCGCTCTGATGCTGGCGGCCCGGGTTCGGATCCCGGGCGCCGAGTCCCACATACAGCAACTAGAAGAATGTGCAACTATGACATACAACTGTCTCCTGGGGCTTTGGGGGAAAAATAAATAAATAAAATTAAAAAAAAAAAAAGATACGTGGAGAAATATGTATGTACAAGGATACTCATCCCGTTACCGAAGCAGGTTCATGTTGCCTGTGGCATGACATGCCAATCACTGAGATGACAAGTTTGCAGCAGAGAAAGGCTTAATTCACAAGGCAGCCAAGTAAGGAGACAGGAGAACAAATCTCAAATCTGCCTCCTGGAATGGGGATTAAGGATACTTATGGGATAAGGGGGCAGAGTGGTCTGAAGTGGGAATAGATGATTGGAGACAATGAGAAGTGAGGTAACTGATGATCTGCCCAAGAGTAATCAAGCTTCATGGCTCTTCATAGGATGCAGGTTCACAAGATGGCAGCATTAGCCTGATCTGAGGGTGGAGTTTTCGGCTCCCTGAGGTCAAAGGTCGCCTATCGATCATCTGCTCAGGTCCAGTTGATGAGTCAGTCGTCTTAACTGGCCTGAACTGGACAAGGACTTGACTCTCAGTTCCTGAAAACCTTAAGCACCAGTTACAGTGGTGACCCAGGCATCGGAGATGTTATCTATAGGGTGGGCTTTAGTAATGCATTATCTGACCACTTTTGCAAACAGACAACTAGCTGAATATAGTTAAAGCAAGTTGGCCCCCCGTTTCAATCCTAGCTGGATCAAAAAATAGTGAAAATGGGATAAATGTGGGCATCCAACAATAGAGGGATGCTCAAAAAATTATGAGAGAGCCATTTTCACTATTTTCACATGGTGAAAATCATGGAGTCATTATCAAAAAGGAGATAGGTCTTTGCTTGGGGTAGGGGGTGGGGAGGGGGAGGGACCACCAATGGCAGGAAGAACTTTTGGAGGTGACAGTTTCACAGGTATATACGTATGTCAAAACTTACCAAACTGTACACTCTAAATATGTGTAGTTTATTGTATGTCAATGATACCCCAATAAAGATGTTTTATTTATTTTGTTTTATTGCAGTAACATTGGTTTATAACATTGTATAAATTTCAAGTGTACATCATTATATTTCAGTCTCTGTGTAGACTACATCATGTTCACCACCCAAAGACTAATTAGGATCCATCACCATACACATGTGCCTAAATACCCCTTTCACCCTCCTCGCTCCACCCCTCCCCTCTGGTAACCACCAATCCAATCTCTGTCTCTATGTGTTTGTTTGTTGTTGTTTTTATCTTCTACTTATGAGTGAGATCATACAGTATTTGACTTTCTCCCTTTGATTTATTTCGCTT
>JABWHU010000190.1:5132783-5208949 GCA_014189135.1 Dicerorhinus sumatrensis harrissoni
CCCATCCGTCCACCCGTCCACCCATCCATCCACCCATCTACCCATCCATCCACTCACCTATCCATCCACCTACCCATCCATCCACCCATCCATCCACCCACACACCCACTCACCCACCCATCCACCCATCCACCCCTCCATCCACCCACACACTCACTCACCCATCCATCCACCCATCCATCCACCCACACACCCACTTACCCATCCATCCACCCATCCACCCATCCATCCACCCATCCATCCACCCATCCATCCATCCATCCATCCACCCATCCACCCATCCACCCACCCACACACCCACTCACCCATCCATCCACCCATCCATCCATCCACCCATCCATCCACTCAACCATCAGTTAATCATTTAGCTAACATTTCTGAGACCCTGTGATGTATCAGGTGCTGGTTACAAGAGTCCTCACCCTTGGGCGCTTATAGTCTGTTGAATAGATGAACTAGCCCCCAGTCAGCCAGACCCAGGCCATGCACACTCTGTCCCACCCCATTTTGTTTTTCTCCTTTGTCCTTTCTTTTCACGAGAAAAGAGGTTTTTGTCCCTTGCTTGCCTCACCCCCAGAATGAGTGCTCCTGTGGACGGGGTTTGGTCTAAAGGCTCTGTCACTGCTGAGTCCCAGTACCTAGGACAGTACTGGCACATAGTGGGTGCTCAGGGCATATATGCCAAATGAATGAATGAATGAATGAACAAATGGATGGATATGGGTAAGACCAGAGCCGGATTCAGATCTTTCAAAAGCCCTACTTGCTAGGCTATGGCTGGCCTACGGTGACTTCTTCAGCTGTAATTAAAAAGATATATACTAACCTAAAATAAGAAAAGCCATCAAAGTTCTAATTTTTCCCTTGATGGCTATTTGCTGCTTTCTTTGATGTAGAAAATATAACAGTCCCCCATTTGTCTTTTCTTTGTGGCCCTGCTTTGCTGGCACCTGAAGCTTGATTTCTCCTCCTGGTGGGTAACTCAGCCCTAGGAAGCAAGTGAGTCAAGTCATTTCACCTGGGGAGGGCCCCTCTGGTGAGGATTTGGGAGGATCAGAATGGGGGTGCCGGCATGGCAGGGTGGGAGCTTGCAGGAGAGCGAGGCTGGTGACAGAAGCAAGGCCAAGGCGGGAGGCTTGGAGCCACATCTAGGTGGAGGAGGGAGGCTGACGAAACAGCACCAGGGAGGGCATCTGAGAACAGGTCCCGGAGGAGGGAAGAACCCCAGGGCAGCGGTGACTCACAGGTTATGGGGAGAGAGGGGTCCCAGCAGCGGGAGATGGGGCAACCGTGAAATGCCGCAGAAGATCCCAACAGGATGGGACCTGGGGAAGGTGGCAGGTGCCGGTGGTCACCAGTGAGCTTCGGGAGGACCCAGGCCGGGGTTGGAGGAGGAGATGCTGGATGAGACGGAACAGGAAGCAAGGGGCAGAAGAGGACCTCACAGTCTGCAATCACTCCCTCCTTAGCTTGCTGTCTGGCACACGGCAGGCGCTCAATGAAGGCTTAAAAGTTCTCCCACCTGTGGGAGAAAGCTCCGCTGATGTGTTCATTTCTTTGACCCTCCTTTTATAAACAAGGAGGGCCTGCCAGGGACAGGAGGGGGCTGGAGTGGGGCAGACACCAGGGAGCACTTGGACCCCAGTGGGTGCCTGGCTGCCTGGAAGGCAAATCTGCACACTCCACCTTGAATCCAGAATCCTGGAGTGTTTCCTGCTTGGGGCGAGAAGCAAAGAAAGGTGTCCTCAGGCTGGGCAGAGCCACTGCTTCTCTCGGCCCTTGATATTTCCAGCCGTCATAGGTCTTTTTTAAGGAAAAGGAAAATATTTGAATACATTTGAAATCTGAGGACAACAGCAAATAGAAAGATGCTGTATAAACTCTTGTAAAAAGCAGTCCCATGGCTTACCAAGTGGCCTATACCGGTCCTGGGGGCTCATGGGTTCCCCCCAACTCTTTGCCATTGTGGTCCCTCCTGGCATGGCTGCAGAAATGCTAGGAGGTGGCTCTGGGCAAACAGAGGCCAGCTTATCCCTGCCTAACTGTCTCGAAGTCTCAGTCCTCTGAGAGGTTCAACCCTTGTGAAATGGGCCCATTTACAATGGGCACCTCAGATTCCCAGGTCACTTTCAAGGCCCTTCCTCTCTCACCCTCCAGGCCTTCATGCCCTGAGATGTGCTGCACCAAATGTCAGCTCTTAAAAAGACATCTTGGGGCCGGCCTGCTGGTGTAGTGGTTAAGTTCGTGCACTCCGCTTTGGCAGCCCAGAGTTCACGGGTTTGGATCCCAGGCACGGACCTACACACTGCCCATTAAGCCCTACTGTGGCAGCATCCCATATACAAAATAGAGGAAGATGGGCACGGATGTTAGCTCAGGGACAATCTTCCTCAGCAAAAAGAGGAAGATTGGCAACAGATGTTAGCTCAGGGCTAATCTTCCTCACCAAAAAACAAGGCATCTTGCTCTCCTGCACAATAATGTGTGTCAGATGGGATTTTCAACAAGTTAGAAACAAGACTCTCAAATACAAAGTGAGCGCTTGTCAGTAATGTATCAATGAGGGACCCAGCAGGGTGGCAAAGCAGTTCAAAGGAGGATTCTAGAAGCTGAGTCTAGAAGCTCAGAAAGAAGAGAAAGCTGGAATATGATGGCTAGAAAACTGGTTAGATACTGTAAGATAGTTTGTTGTTCCATGCTATCAAGTCAAATCCAAGTCCTGGCGACCCTATGAATGAGTGATGTCCACAGTGGCCTGTCCTCAGCAGCCCTCCTCATCTCCTGTAGACTCAGGCCTATGGCTTCCTTTGTGGAGTCATTCCATCTCCTATTTGGTCTTCCTCTTTTCCCGCTGCCTTCTACTTTCCCCAGCATTACTGTCTTTCCCAGAGTCCTGCGTTCTCATGATGTGCCCAAAGCAGAACAGCCTTGGTTTTATCATTTTTGCCTCCAGCGATAGTTCAGGCTTAATTTGCTCTAGGACCCACCTGTTCATCTTTCAGGCAGTCCAGGGTATCTGCAGAGCTCTCCTCCAACACCATATTTCAAATGAATCAATTTTTTTCCTATGAGCCTTCTTCACTATGAGATAATAGAAAATATATATATTGGTCTTTGCCTGCAGTCCCCAGCACAGAGCTTCTAAAACCCTTGTAATTTCCTGGATGATATGACCACTAGGAGCATCTCTTGTTCTAATATCATCTTTGACCCCTTCTCTGACACAGAGCTCCTAAAACCCTTGTAAATTCCTAAGTGATAAGAGCACCAGGTGCATCTTTTGTTCTATTGAGGTGACTTTGGGTGGGCGTGTGGATGGCTCCTGGAGGGGGGCTGGTCACCAGAAAGACCAAGCCATGATTAGAAGCTTGGAATTTTCAGCCCTACCTCCCATCCTCAGGGAGGAGAGAGGGGCTAGAAAAGGAGTTAATCACTGCTTATGCCTACATGAGGAAGCCTCCGTAAAATCCCAATAGTACAGGGTTCAGAGAGCTTCTGGGCTGGCAAACACATCCACACCAGGAGGGCGACACACCCCAACTCCACAGAAGGGGACAGAAGCTCCCGTTCTCGGGACCCTCCCAGACTTCACTCTATGTACCTCTTCATCTGTATGCTTTATCACATCCTTTAATAAGCTGGTAAATGTAAGTAAGTGTTTCTCTGAGTTCTGAGAGCTGCTCTAGCAAATTAATGGAACCCAAGGAGGAGGTCGTGGGATCATCTAATCTATAGCTGATTGGTCAGAAGTGCAGGTGACAACCTGGGCTTGTGACTGGCATCTGAAATGGTGGGGACAGTCTTGTGGGATGGAGCCCTTGAGCTGTGGGATCCGACGCTATCTCCGGGTAGACAGTGTCAGAACTGAGTTGAACTTCTGGATACCCTGTTGGTGTCTGAGAATTGCTGGTTGGTCCGAGAATTGCTCAGAACCTCCACACGTTTGATGACCAGAAGTGTCAGAAGTGTTTTGTGTGAGTGAAAAAGAACACAGGGAAGAGACACACAGTAGGGAAGATCTGGGCTTTTCCCTACACAGAAGGTAGACAAAATACGAGTTTTTCTTAAATAGATACAAAACTGGTTAACATCCTATAGGCAATCAAACCCTGACTTTGGGGAATACTTTTTTCTGCCGACAGAAATCCTTTGCGTTTCTGTTGGACAAAAATTACCAGTTAACATGCAGCTTCATGGACTCGGAGGCTTACTCAAGATACATTTCCCAGAGAGTGAGCTCATCCTTGGATGAGCCTTTTAGACAACGAGCCAGCTAAAGGACATTCAGACATCCTTTTGCCTTATTTCCAAGTTCTGGATGATTTTTCTTAACCTGTGTGGGTTAAGGAATCTATAAATGGACTTTGGAAGGTCCATGACTGAAATATTTAGCACTGTTGGTGCATGTGTGCATTTTTCTGGGGAAGGGGTTTGGAGCTGTCATCAGGTTTTCAAAGGGTCAGTGACCAACTCCCCCAACAAAGTTTAAAAATTATTGTCTCAAGATACTACCTGCCCATCTCCTTCTCCCTCCAAAGGGGGAGAATGTGCATCTTGACCAGAAGGCTTCTCCCAATGCTTCTGTTTGGCTATTCAGGCATCTGCTAAAACGAGTGCAGGAGTGTCACCTCTTCCCCATCTCTGAGGTCCCAGTGTCCAGGCTGGCCTGGCTCTGGCTGTAGGCCAGGGAAGATGCCTACTTCAAGGAGCACCCACTGAGACATCACCTTCTCTGCGTCTCCGAATGCTGCTCTGGTCACACTAAGAAGTTCACACTCTCCAGGTTGGCTGGGCTAGTAGGGGAGGCCTGGGATCTGAGGAGGTCATAATGGTGACCTTTGAACTATTCTGACCTCTTCAAAAAGCCTTAAAGAGGTTCCACATTTATCTGAAGTGAACCTGTACAGATCAAAAGGTCCGACTTGCTTGCTCTTGGCTGCAGTGATGGGATCTCGCAGTCCCTGTACTCAGGGATCAGCATCTGTTGAAGGAATGAATGCACCTCATGTTGATCGTAAGTAAGCTCTGGCTGGCAATGCACCTGTGGTTCTGATTAGTAAATGAGGAAATAAGTTATTCTTTCATTACTTGTGCTGTTTACAAACAAAAGTTTTTAAAACACGGGATCTATACAAGGGAAAATAATAATCATAGCAAACACTTACATGACACCTACTGTGTACCGGGGAATGTTCTAAGCATTTTCTATCAGTTAGTCATGTCATCTTCATCAAAACTCTCCAAGGCAGTTTCTATGACTCTCCCCATTTTACAGATGAGGAAACCGAGGTACAGAGAGGTTAAAATCACTCAGCTGGTGAATGGCAGAGTCAGGATTTGAACTCAGGCCATCTGGCTCTGGAGTTCACACTTCTAAGCAAGTAGAATTGCTGCTTCTCCGGATAAATGAAACCTGGTGGTGAAAGGGTGCTCATTAGTGCCCTAGCCAAATGTCCTTGTTTTTTTTAGTGAGGAAACTGAGGCCCAGATGGGGGAGTGAGGCGCCCATGCAGCCAGCCAGAGGCAGACCCTGTCCTGGCAGCCAGGCGTGCCCACTCCCAGGCCACTGCTCTTGCTTCTTGACTTGATGCCTTTCCCAGGAAGGCAAACCTCTGCCGCCCTTCCTTGTGCCTAAAATGGGCCATCAGGGCGCTGGGTACTGCGAGGTGCAGGGGAAACGGAGTGGAGTCCTTGCCCTGGACGGGAGGAGGAGGCAGCAGGACAGGGAGGAGGGAGAGGAGATGGGGTGCCCAGGCCTCCTTTGCCCGCCTGCCCACAGCTTGGCCACCTCCCAGGCTTGGGACACTGGCCCTGCGGCTCTCCCTGCCACTCCCCTGCACCAGCGAGGGACTGGCTGCTGGCCTCCACTCTTCTTCTCCTCCCCGACTCTGCTGTCTTCCCACGTGATCCCAGGGGCTCAACGCTGTCTTCATTTCATGACCACCCGGATGGCCTCACCCTTGCCGCCAACAGTCAATGCCCCACTCACCTCTAAATTCTTTTAATGTTAATTTTTTAAAATTGAGGCCTTACCATACAGGTAGCAAAGGGCATAAAGGGCATAATCTTAAGCATACAGTGTGATACATTTTCACGTTACCCCACCGTGCCCCCCTGCAGGCTCCCTCATGTGTGTCTCAGTCAATGTCCATCATTGTCATCAATACGCATCACTTATGCCATTGCAAATCAGAGAGAGAGAGAGAGAGAGAGAGAGAGAGTGTGTGTGTGTGTGTATGTGTGCGCGCGCGTGTGTCTGGCTTTCTTTTGCCTAACCTAAGATCTGTAAGATTCATCCACGCTGGGTGTGTCAGTCATTTATTCTTTTTTTCTTGCTGCTTATTATCCTACTGTCTGGAAAGCCACAGTTTATCTATCCATTCTACTGTTGGTGGACATCTGGCTTGTTTAGGGATTTCCGTCCATTTGAGTGAATCTTCTGCCAGCATTCCTGTACGAGTCTTTGCATGGATGAGTGTTCTCATTTCTCTTTGGTGTGTCCCCAGGAGTAGGATTACTGGGTTTCAGGGCAGGCCTATTCCATTACAAATGCATTTTAGTTGTTGCTCTGAATTCCTTGCACTGGCATATTGTTCACTGTGTTCAGTTCAGTTTGCTTGCATCTGCATTACCTCATTTTGTCATCACCAAACGCTGGTGATGCTGGCTGAGCAAATATTATCACCACCCTGACGTGGAACTGCCACTATTTACTCACCGCCTCCAGGGGCTCAAGGTTCAAGTTCAGCAGGGCTCAAGGCTCTGGAGAGTACACAGAAGTTCAGAACTCTGAGATTACAACATTGTTTCCTATGGGAAATGGGAGCTGAGTTCCAAAGAAATCTCACACGCTTCTGGATCAGAACCTGCTGGGAGCGGCCAGCAAGAAATGAGGCTGGTGAGAGAGAGTAGGACTCAGCCGTGCCCTTGGCAGACCAAGAGGGCTTCACCAGTTTTGATGACAATTGTTCCCCTATGTTGGACAATGGTATTGTGGTTATGTTTTTTAAAAAGAAACTTTATCTTTTAGAGATTCATACTCAAGAACTTGTGGTTAAATGACAGGATTTTGGATTTGCTTTAAAGAAATCAGTAGGAGGCGGGCAGGGGCCTAGACAAACATCTTGGCTCTTGCTTAAACATTGTTGAACCTGACTTTTGGTTATATAGGGCTTTGTTATACTATTCTCATTAATTTTTTTTTTTTTTTTAGTGAGGAAGAGTGGCCCTGAACTAAGATCTATGCCCATCTTCCTCTATTATGTACGTGGGTCGCAGCCACAGCGTGGCTTGACAAGTGGTGTGTATGTCCGTGCCTCGGATCCAAACCCGCGAACCCTGGGCCACTGAAGTGGAGTCCGCAAACTTAACGACTACACCACCCAGGCTGGCCCTCAATAATTTTTTATATGTTTGAACTTTTCCATAAACAGGTATTTTTAGAGTTAAAAAAGGAAATCTCTTAGTGATAATAAAAACATTACATGCGTTTAAGAAAACAAAGGTGTCCTTATAGCCACAATAGGCGGCTGCTACAGTATGTCCTATTCAAACTGGGGAAGAATTTGAAAAACACGGAGCTTGAGAAAGATTACTCTAGCTTCGTTGGGAAGCAGACTCGGATATTTTTGGCCCCGAGGGAACTCAAGATCACACCGGCCCTGAGCTCCCCAGGAGTCTACTTCCCGGCTCTTTATTAATAGCTGCTGCCGCGCCCCCCCCGGGAAGCTGCAGTCCCCGGTAGCAGAGCAGGGGAGGGGAATGAGGCCCCCATTGCGAAGCTGGAGTCGGCGGCGGGCGTGGGCTCATTACCACGGCAGGAGAGCTGGGTCACAGGGGCATAGGTGAGCTCGGCGCCCCAGCGCTTCCACAGGACCTCGCCCCTGCCCCGCCCGGCCTGCAGGTGGCACCAAGGAGCGGCACAGGGAGGGGTGCACGGTCAAGGCCAGAGCCCTGAGAACAGACTGCGCTCGGGGCCAAGCCCAGCGGGGCCCACGACAGGTCACCTAGTGAGGGAGAAAGTGACCTTGGGGAGGGGTCCTGCAGATAGCAGAGTTCCAGGGAGGGGAGAGAAGGGCATGAGGTAAGGGTGACAATCCAGCTTCCGAGACACAGGCCAGGAAGGCCGACGTGCAAGGTGATGCGCGCAGGTGACATCTGAGCGGCCATGGCAGGTGTGGGGGAGCCTCGTCGGGCAGGTGTGCCCTGGCCCAGCTCACCTGCCTTCTTGGGTTTCAAAATCTGCGCGGGGTCAGGGGTCTGGGATCACTTTTGGGCCAGAGAGAAGCCAGCAGGAGAATGAAATCTCCTTCTCACCCTAAAGAAATGCAAATTAAAATATGGAGAGATCTCTCCCCACCCTTTAGGACTGGCAAAGATCAAAAGAACCGACGATGACAGCCAGCGCTGGTGTGCTCCTGGAGACAGGGCTGCGCTCCCAGGCGAGAGGGGGTGTGGATGTTCGTAAGCTTTTCCAGAGGGCAGCTCCGCAAGTGGCACCAAAATGTCACCAAAGTGTCACACATGCCTGCCCTTTGACTTGGTTGCTTCTTCACTCCTAGGGATCTGCAGAGAGAAACAGGCGCTCAAAGATGCACATCGACGGCCAATGCAGCTTTATTTGTACCTGCAATGGCCAAAAAGGGGGGCCTAAATGTCCAGGGGCGAGTTAAATACTATGAAAGACGAGATCATCTCTGTGCCTCAACAGGGAACTCTGTCCACGACATACACCAAGTGATAAGGCACTCTTGTCAGAGATCCCATGACTTCATTTAAAACAGCCTGGAGAGTTTGCACCAACAGTTAACTGTGGCAGCAGAGGCAGTGGTGGGGCGGGAACAAGAGACAGCTTTCATTTTCTCTTCTGAATCCTTCTGGGGCAACGACCAAATAATAGCGACGGAAAGAGGCTAGGAAGGACTTTTCATAGTCGAAAGGAGCGATTGACCTTTAGAAGAGCCAGATCTTTGTTTATAAAACTGGTCTATTTATGGAGCACCTGCTGTATGCAGGACCGCCAGCTAGGGCCTGGGGAGCATTTCGGTAAAGAGAGGGGAGGGGCAGCTCACCGGGCGGGAAGCACGGCGCCCGTGCACCGCCCGCTCGTCCCCGAGCCCCCCGGGCAGCTGCCCCGGCCTAGACCCCCGGGATGGGCCGTTGCGCAGCTTCTACTCCTGATCCCTCTCCAGAGCTCAGTGACCCGCACAAGTGTCTCTCCGTCGCGGTCCCCACCTCCAGCCATTTCTTTCCTGACACCTGCTATGCTTTAGGGGCCTGAATAATTAGTTCATGAAACCTTACCAAAGCCCCGCAAACTAGGCATTTTTATCCCAGTTAGACGAGGAGGCTCAGAAAGGTCCCCAGAATTCCCATTATCGTGTTGGCCCCGCGAGCCACGCTGCCTCCGGATCGCATCAGCTGTCACAGGGGGATGGGGTCCGATTTGGGCGCGGGCTCAGGAGCCCGCCCTGGGCCCAGTGTCGCATCCATCTTCTCAGCTATGTGATCCTGGACAAGTTAGTGATCCTTTGTCCGGCCCGGGCTGGGATCAGCTATTTATAGGGGTGCCGTGAGCATGATAAGGGGCAATGCCTCCAAGGGCGAGCGTGAGCCAGGTAAGCACCGCGCTAAGCGCTTTTACGGGCCTGGCCCTAATGAATTGGCCCATTTTTCAGACGAGGAAGGCGAGGATCATGAGGAATTGCACCCTAGGCCCCATCCCGGCAGAGACGGAGGTGGCGTCCACCGAGCGAGCCGGTTTCCCCACCTGACAAGCTCCCCTGGGGGCCCGCCCCCGACGCCCCGCCCCCGACGCCCCGCCCCGTCAGGTCCCACCCCTGTCCGGCTGCGCGCCCCCAGTCAGCGCCCGCGTCGCAGCCCCGCGCGCCTCAGCCAATCGGCGGCGGCCGGCGCCGGTGCACTCGGCCTCGCCCGCGGCCCTCCCACCCCGGCGCCCGCTCGCCGCTCCTCACTCCGCCGCCGCCGACGCCGCTGCGCCTCGGTCCGCCGACTCCGTAAGGCCGGGTCGGGGCCGCGCGCCGCGGGAGGGCGGGGGGGGGCTCCAGGGCGGGGGCGCGCGGGGACCGCCGGGGCCGAGGCGGGGGCGGGGGACCGCCGGCCGAGCTCGGGTTCCGAGGGGAACCCCCAGCATCCCCCTCGGACGGCGGGGTTGGGAGAGAGCCCGAAACGGGAGGGGAGGTGGGGAATCCCCACCCCCGCAGTGAATCGGGTCCGGGGGTCCGCCCGGGGGGCGGTCTGCGCGCGGACCGGTCCCGTGCGGCAGCGGGAGGGATGCTCAACCCTCCGAACGTCGCCGGACGCCCCGGGGCCAGTGGGGCCATCGGCTCCCGTCTCAGCCCCATCTCACCCCCACTTCCCAGGAGTGGATTGGGCCTGGGGGTCCGCCCCAGAGTCAGTCGGCCCGCGAGCAGGTACAGTGCGGGAGCTAGAGGGATGCTTGGCTCTCCGGTCTTGGCAGGACGCATCCGGCCTGGGGCCACTAGGGCTGCCGGTTCCTTTTCCTCCTCATCCCACCCTACTCTGCGGAGTGGATTGGGTCTAGAGGTCCGTCCGAGGGTCGGTCAGCCCGCAGGCTGGTCCCCTGCGGGAGCCAGAGGGGCGCTCCGCCGTCCGGACTCCGCTGGGCGCCGCGGACCCCCTCCCCGCGCCCGCCCCCGCAGTGCAGCGGTGGGGACACGCCCTTGGCGTGGAGACTCCCGGCGCGATCCGAGCGCCCGCCGTGGACCGGATGGGGGCGCCGGGCCGAGGTCTCCGCTGGCGAGGGCTCCCCATGACCCCGTGCGGTGCTGTCCAGGGCAGGTGGGCGCGGAGAGACTACCCAAGGTCGCACCGAGCTGCGGCGCCAGGGGTGGAGGGGGTGGCTGGCGTCACGTGACCAGATCGGGGCGCACTTGATCTGACAGCCGAGCGTCCGGGGCTAGGTGCACCGACGCGGGGCAGCCCCTCATCCCTACTCCCTCGTGGAGCCAACAGCCAGTTCTTTCGTTTTGTTCGGCGAGGCCTTGGGTCAGCGTCTTTATAATGTAAATCGATGGTTGGCTTTCTTTAGAGCCGAAGGGAACAAAGATGAGGGCTGATTTCCTTTTCTAACTCCGAGAGTTAAAAATTCCAAATAATTAACCAGGTTGAGTACAGAACAGACTTAATACTCCCAACTCGGGATGGACTTTCATTTCCTCTGAGTTCCTTGTTTTATTAAAATATCCAAGGGCAGATTTTAGTAGGAAACTGATAACTTTGTAAGTTATGGAATAAAGTGAAAATCAGTTTCACCATTTGAAGCAGGTATTTTGTTACCCCGTTTTCTTGGCACAGGCGTCCGGTTTCTGGTCATTCCGGATATTCAAGTATGTTTATTTCTTTCTGAACCACAAACCAAATGAATATAAAATGGCCAGACTCTGGTCTTGTATTTATGCCAGCAAGCGTCACCCCCGCCCCTTTCCAAAGTATTTAAGGTGACTTGCAGTGAGTGAGGACATTATGAGTATGAGGACATTACTATTGCTGATAATGCTTATCATCGAGGGGAAGGAGTGTCTAACTGTAAGTCATCTGGGACCATCGTGTTTGGGGGAACTGAAGGCAGCATTCAGAGGCAAGGTTTTGGGTGGTTCCGCCTGTGTGCGCCCGGGGGCCTTTTTCGCATGTAAATGACCGGTTTCCTTCCAAGGAAATGTTGCTAGACCTGGCCTTGCACAGTGAACTCCTCCTGAACAGCTGATGGAATCAGATAGAAAAAAGGGCCATCTTTAGGAGTGCGCGCATACTTTGTATCAGCGTGGCAGAAATTAGTATCATGACAGGCCAAAATAACCTTTCGAGTTTGTACTGAAAACAAGCGGAGGTGAAGGGAAGAAGCCTGGCGTCCTTGCCGCCCTTGGCCCCGGCCCCGTGGTCACCGAGCGGTCAAGCCTGAGTCTCTGGGGCGTCCTGGGGTCAGGGCCCGCGCTTAGGCAACCCTGGCCTCGCGCGCCCTTTCATAGAAACACCGCTAATGTTTCCCAGGGCTTCGCAGCGAGCCCCTTCCCGACGCGCTCGGGGCTCGCGGGGGCGCAGTGCTGCGTTTCTGGGGTGGGATGTCCTCAGGCGCCCTCAGCTTTTAACTGTTCCCAGGGGTGGCCACGCAGAGCTCGGCCTTCCCACGAAGAGCCGCTGCGTTTTAGCCCGCTGTCGCCGGGGTGGCAGCGCCGGCGACGCGCGCCAGCTCGCTCCGGAAAGTCGCTCCGGAAAGTCTCTCCGGGCACGGCGGGTGGAACAGGATCTGAGCGCCCGGGACGCGCCAGGCCGGGGGCGGGGCTCGCCGTAACCTTTCCCCTACTTTTCTCCGCCGTCACGTGACGCCCGCGGGGGGAGGCTCGGGGCGGGGACGGGGCGCGCCGGCCGCAGTGGCTGGCGGTGTCCCAGAGGACGGGACGCGTTCCAAGCGAACAATTAAAGAGAAGCCTGAAGTTAAAGGCGGCGCGGAGGTGGGAAGGCAGGAACGCGAACCCATTCCGGGGCTGGTTCTGCAGTTTGATCTGGTGCATTTTTTCCTTTGTTGGAAAAAATGTTTAGTCACTCTGCATGGTTATTATTGTCAGGCCAGAGTTGTATTGCTGGTGGAAGCCTGAAATTGAATTCCGGAAGAATTGGTGCTTTTAAGAACAGAATTGTTGTTCCGGCTAGTATGTTTCAAGTGTGTTTGGAGATTCTTTCTCATACTTGAAGGAGGCCTCTACTTTGTTCCAATGCCTTGAGCCAATCTTGAGCATTTTCTGCGAGGACTTTTCTGTTTTAAAAGTAAAATAATACAAGCGCAGGGTGCGAAGTGAAAGGGGTGCAGACGGGAATACAGGGGTGCAGAGGTGGCCTCCACCCCGTTTGCCTCTGCAGAGGCCACCACTATTAACATTTTCTTTGATGATTCTAGAAATAGTCTAGGCTGTACAGGGCATTTGTGGGTGTGTGTGTGTGTGCATGTGAGGAAGATCGGCTCTGAGCTAACATCTGTGGCCAGTCCCTCTTTTTGCTGAGGGAGACTGGCCCTGGGCTAACATCCATGCGCATCCTCCTCGGCTTTATATGGGATGCCACCACAGCATGGCATGACAAGCTGTGCATCCGGTGCGTGCCCAGGATCTGAACCCCAGGCGGCTGAAGTGGAGTGAGCACACTTAACTGCTATGCTACCGGGCAGGCCCCAGGGCATGTTTAAGAAAAAAAAAATCTGTTAAGTAAGGTTTTCTGCTTGTTGATTTCTGATGTTTTGTTGCCTTTTGATGAACTTCACCTTTTACCTCGAGGAAATGTTGGGTCTAGGAAACGTTGGGTCTACGTTGGGTTCCCAGCAGGTCCTGGGCTGAAGCCAACTTGACCTTTTTGGGTAAGGTGACTAGGAGCTCAGTTCTGGGGAATGTCCACCTTTACTTTTGCGTGGGTTGTTTTTATGCCCAAGAATGTTCTTGGAAGTTAATAATTGAACGAAATTGTGCTGCCAAGTGAGCTGTGTCTCCGGAGTGTAGAATAAGGTAATTGCCCCCGTGGAGGGTTGGGAGATAGCACAGCTACTGCCCTGCTTCCCAAGAATTATTGGCTAATTGGAGGACTCCGTGTTCTTCAGGTAAAAAGGAAAGGAATCTTCCATACTCTCCATGCGGTGGTTCACCTACCCATCCCAAGAACCTGAGGGTCATGCTGGATTCTTCCCAGCTGGCTACTTCTGCTTCCTAAATGGCTCTTAAATTCACCTTCCTCCCCCTTTCCATGAGCTAGAGCAGGCATTCGGATGTGTGTTGAACGAGCAACAGAAATTTGAGCAGCTTTTCTCTCCTGGACTGCCGCAGCCTCCTGATGTGGTGGGGGGTCCTTTGGAGTATGGGAAGTTCCTGCGAAGGAAGCAAGGAGCAGAGGAAGCCGTTGGGTCCCTCCTCTCCGTGCACCTTGCTTCCCCTTATTACTGTGGTCAAGGGCTTGTGGCCTGGAGACCAGTGGGCTCATTCCTTCCCCGCATCAAGGGTCAGCGGCCCCTCCTCCACCAGTCCTGGCCTCCTCTGGGGTCCCATGGCTGTTGATCCCCAGCCCTTGCAAAGCATTCGGCATATTGTGTTATGACCCCTTGGTTGGGTGTAAGCTCTTCCAGGACAGGGTCACTGGGTTTCTGAGGGGTCAAGTTAGAGATTAATTCCTTCTCTTTAGAATTCTGCCCCTCTGTTAAAAAATAATGCATTTGTATTAAAAGGAAACACAGGGGCTGGCCCAGTGGCGCAAGCGGTTAAGTGTGCTTGCTCCGCCGTGGCGGCCCGGGGTTCGCCGGTTTGGAACCCCGGGCGCGCACCAACGCACTGCTTGGCAAGCCATGCTGTGGCGGCGTCCCATATAAAGTGGAGGGAGATGGGCATGGATGTTAGCCCAGGGCCAGTCTTCCTCAGCAAAAAAAGAGGAGGATTGGCATTGGATGTTAGCTCAGGGCTGATCTTCCTCACAAAAAAAAAAAAAGCAAACACAAAATAACCTTGCTTAGGAAATTGTCATAAGCTTTAACTCAGACTGTGCTTTTTATGAAATAATTCCTTTAGAAAATTATGCGTTTATCACTGATTTTCCCGTGTCCGTTCCTCTACCTTCCTTAAAAAGATATAACGCGCCAAGTTTTGGTTTTTCAAACACACCCCTGTTTTTGAAAATAAGGTACAATAAGGCAGGCTCAAAATAAGTCAGCAACACTGCCGAGAGTTAAGTGTCAGAGACAGCTGGCCGAGGTGTCAGAGGCTGGCGTGGGGCGGTGGAAAGAGAAAGGACAGAGATCCACGTTCTTGGAGGACACTCTCGCGTACAGCTGGGAAGGTACGTGTGTACAGTTGGGAAGGTACGGAGAATGTGTTCCCGTGTTAAATAAAGACCCGGTTGTGGTATTGGGCCTGTCACTTGCCCTCCCTCGATTGATGTGAGGTGTGGGTATCGTGCATACTTTATATGCCAGGAAACAGATCTTACGAAAGGTGATGACACTTGCTCAGAGGCACACACGCCCCTGAGGAAGTGGCAGAGCTGGAATTCGGACCCGGATCTGTGTTCTCCAAAGCTGGGCTCCCTCTTTTCCAGGCTGCTTGCCGGACATTGCGCAGGCTGAGGGCCTGGGTGTTGGCATCACCCCCACCCCGGTGCCCGCTGGATGTGACGATGCTGGGCTTCCACTTCCTCTTGTAAAGTGTTGCTTCTGACACCTGTCGTCCTGTCTCACAGGCGTTTTATGAGGATCCAGTAAGAGGCCAGATGTGAGAACAGATTTGAGGGTGCGAAACGAATACAGGTTCTGGCGAACAGTACCCTGGCTGCAGGTGGGTTTTATGGATACGAGTGCATTCAGCAATCACCACATTGGAACGTGTGGTTTGACAAGCTCATTTGCACTTCTGGGTGCAAAGGTGAAGCATGTGCATGGGGAATACGGGCCTGCCCGCCATGGTTTTAGGAACCTCTGTGGGAACAGCATCCTGGTACGAGGAGAGGTTAGGCAATGTCTTGGGCGGATGCGTGCGTCTTCCTGCAGCCCTTGCTCATTCCATTGTGCCGATGTTGGCAAGGCTGGAGGCAGGTCCCTCTGGGAGGGCATCCAGAGAAAACACCAGAATAGGTAGCACAGCTAATCGGGGCCTGCCCAGACATTCTGTATTTTCTTTACAAAAATCTGATCCTCAATGACCTTTTCCCCAATTCTCTTTCTTGCTAATATTGCATGTCTGTGTATTTGTCTGATTAGCCATTACTTGTTGATGTGGCGCAATATAAGGCTGCAATTTGAATTTGCTTTATTTTTATAGTACCTTTGGAGGCAGAAGCTGTGTTGTTTTTTGAGAGCCATAGAAGAGTATGATGATTAGAATTCACTCAATAACCTGCCTCTACTCAGCATATTGATCCCGCACACGCAAATGGTTTGTTATGATATACTTCCCTGCAAGAAATTAACTGTGGGCCAGTTTAAATCATGCAAATAGTGAATGTGCAGTCGTGAATACAAGATACAGCCTTTGGTAAATGAAAGTTCCTTCCCTTTTCTTGTACATGAAGCCCTCTCAAAAACATAAAGTGAGTTTTGAGTCTCACGTTCTCGCTTCTAAGGTGCCTCCATCAGGTTAGGGAAATAATCATTTGCGTTTGTTCTCGTACACGCTTACTGAAAAAAACACGATTGTGCTGAAAAAGAGCACAGTTACAGAGAATCACGTCGGCAAGTGAGTAATGACGCGGCTCGTGGAGCGCAAAGGGGACGAAAGTGGAGCCATTTCTGCTTCCCGTTAACTGCTGATTTTTGCCCACACTTAACTTCTTACCCTAATCGTCAGCATGGTGCAAAGAATACTAAATACTAAAGGCCAAGACGGGACCTGAGAAGAGTCAAGAACCTTGCTGTACGTGCAGGTCTCAGGGAGACCCCTGGGCTGGTGATGCCCTTCCGGAACCTTCCTGGTGCTTACCAGAAGTGCCTGGTATGGCAGTGCTGAGGCCAGCCTGGGTGCCACCTTGATAGTTAGTCATGCAGGGCAGGAACGTGGCTTCCCCGAGGTGGAGCCAGCCCTGGAGAGCAGAGCCGGCTTTGTTTAGCCAAGCAGACCCATCCCAGGTGTTGGTCACCAGACCATGGAACAATATGTTGTAGATGATTAGATAACTGCTCTGCCCTCCACTGAAAATGATGCTACACATTTTCTGCCTGCAGAGTCTTGTGTCCAGTTTTTCCGGGAGTGGCGCCCCAGTGTCATCCAGACTCGTGATGAGGGATCCAGCCTGTGCTGTTGGAGACCCTGCCTGGTACTCAAGCTGCGCTAAGCTGTCGCTTCCTGTGGGTGACCTTCTCTCAGAGGATTTCCAGCACGGTTGTTTACCCCTAGATGAGATAGCCTGCCGTTGGCTGGATTTGAATAAAAGGCAGGGCCAGCTCCTGTGTGCGCACGAATTGTGCAATTCTAGCGGGAAGACTGGGGCATGCAAATAATTTTAGAGTTGGCACCCGTCGTGTTTGTAGTTACTGTAGTTTTATTGCCAGCTGCAGTCACATCATTTTGGTTACAGCAGAGTGACCTAATTTTATGTCTCTGATGTAACTTTAGCGATCTTAAGTGGGACTTTTTGTGGAGTAACTTACCACTTGACTTGATAAGTAGAAACATGAGTGTTGAGTTGGAGCTGGGTCTGACCCCCAGCTGTGCTGTTTGCTGGCTGTGACCTTGGGAAGTTTCTGGATATCCATGCCTTGGTCTTCTCATCAGTAAATGGAGATAGCAGTAGTACCCATTTCCTAGGATTCTGGTGGGAATTACGTGGGTTAATGAAGGTAAAATATGAATCACATTGTCCAGTGTATGCCAAAGAGTTTGGTAGAAAGAACATTTTGTGTCTTCATTGTTAACAGCACAAAGATTGATCTGTATGCCTTATCTATCTGTCTACCCACCCAACTACCTACATACGCATCTACCTGCTCACCTCTGTAGCTCTCTACTTATCTGTTGATTTCAGAGCTGTGCTGGGATGGCACCTGGTTTGTTACATATCTCGGTTGCTATAAAACTCGGTTGCCATAAAGGCCTAAAACACTGTCACATGGCAAGTTTTATTGTTTGTTTTATATTATGGAGGTGATTTCCACATCTCACTTTTCCCCGGGGCCTGTTTTGAAATCGGCACTGCTCTTTGCATCATGATGACCTTTCACCTCCTTTCCTTAGCTGCCACCTGTCACAGAACCTGGGGTGGTGTGGCAGTGGGGGCTGGGGGGGCATTCCAGGAGGGCAACTCGGCACTGTCTGAGAGAGGACAGGGTCTTCTTGAGGGAAACAGGACCCGTCTTACTGTGTTACGATGTGCAGGTCGCTAACCTCTGAGGAGAAAGGTTTTTGGTTAAAAGGAAGTGATCGTGGAGAAAGGACAACGTGAATGCGTTTGAAAAAGTACAGACCAATTGATTGGCCAAGGGTTTTGGGGGGAGGCATTGGGCAAAGTTCTTAAAATTCAGGTAATCTTAGGAAAATGGAATGAGATACTGCAACATTTCCCCCCCAAATTGTTCATTTGACATTCAGTGTTGGAGAGCAGTCGTTGGGCCTCGGGATTTGATTCAGAATATTAAACACGGATTTGTGTCCCTGAGATGCTTACAATTTACACTGGGAGATTAAACAAATAACTTACAAGTGAAAGTCATTTGCCAGCAGGTGCAGGTAAAATTGTAGAATTGCGCTTGTGCTTTGGGAATGTGGGTTCAGAGGCAGGCCCCTGGAAGAGGGGACCTTCAAGCTAGGTGTGAGGCAAGGAGAAGATAGAAATCGGAAAAGACCAGAGGGCGTCCCAGCTGTGAGTTGAGTTAGCAGGCAAATGCTCATGGCCCGTGGGTGGGCCTGGCTGAGGCCGAGGTGACCTGAAGAGTGAGCTTGGGAAGATGTGGGGAACAGGCATGTAGTAGACCAGAGGCGTGAATTTTTACAAATTGTGATAAATAGGTCGTTGTTCTCAGCTGGAGTGTCTTATTCTGGATCTTGGTGTTTTTCTGAGAACGGATTACCGTAAGATGCTTAAGTGCTCTGGCTCGGATCTTGGAGAAGCTCTCTCCTTTAGTGGCCCTCATGATTTCTAAAGCAGCACCATCACATGGTTTCCACGCTCAGCCTGGGGATTTCCACATCCCAGATGTGTTCAGGCTAGGAGGTCTGTGTGAGCTCTCCGTCAGGTGGGGCTCCAGGCGGGCACTCTCCACCTGACACAGCCAGAGATGATTTCCATACAGCCGGGGGAATAAATGGGTCCACAGCCCCCAGCATCCCAGACCACTTAGATGGCTTTTGTCTTCAGCATGTTGGATAAATTTCTGGACGTCTCCCCAGCAGCTGGGAGGTTGCTGCCGCAAGTGGCCACCTCCAGTTTACCCCTGAGCTGTCTGTCCCCAAGGGTCCTTCTCCTGTCACCCAGCCAGCCCTTCTGGGGGAGGAGCAGCCAGCCTGTGTTCCCAGAGGGTGCTTCTGCTGTCGCTCTGTTTCGTCTAGGTCAGGATTCTCGTCCAGATTCAGTAGTCACTCGGATGATTGGAGGAAACAGTGAATGACACCGGCTCTGTTTTCTCTTCTCATTTCTTCTTTGCAACCTTTCTCTCCCCTTCTCTTTTCTGCTTTTCTTGCCGGTAGCTGTGTTCTCTGCTCTAGCCATTCATCCGAGAACTCGGGGCGCAGGTGCACGCTCGGCCGTGCAGGCGGGTCCCGGCGGTCATGCCACATACACGTAGTCCCCAGGGAAGCCAGCGCTCTCCACCCACATGGGTAGGTGCCCAGGTGAGGCTGGTACGCGGGGCCAGCGTACCTTTCCAAGTCAGCAGGTTCTGGGGCCTGCACCCAGCGCAAGGGTGAGGAAGGGGGTGAGGACAGCCCTGGCCCATTCGTGCCTGGGCGTGGCGGGCAGTGGCAGTGTTAGAGGAAGAAAAATAGTGGAGAGGGTGTGGCAAAGACGGTGAGGTTAGTTTTCAGTTGGCTCGTCTTGGCATCAGTGGAGACGTGCCTGAAACATCAGGTTGTGTGTGTGCAGGTAGAAGTTGAAGCTCCGGGCAGGCCCTGTGGGTGCAGAGGGGCTGGAAGAGGCACGGTGACCCCCAGCTCAGAAGCCAGAGAGGGGCTAGTGGCAGCGGCTGATAAATTGGTAAGACCGTCTACATGCCTGGTGACCTCCAGGAGGAAGAAACTGGAAGTGAAGTGGGGCGGGCACACCTCGAGTAACGGTTTAGTTGTACACCGTGGGTGGGACATGGCAGAGCTCCCCGCTGGCCCCGGGAAGCCCAGGAGGTGGGGGCGCCTGCTCTTCTGACCCTTGGGGCCTCGCCATGCCCTTTGCTGCCATCCCGGAAGGTGGAAGGGATACAGAGGAGAGGCTGTCCAGTGTCCGTGGCCTGGATCCAGACACAGGCCTGGCCTGCCAGTTGGCCCCAGTGCCTTCCTCTCCCAGCGTGTTGGGGTTCCCAGCTGCAGTGACAGAGTGACAGGACCACCGTGACCAGCCTGGGCAGGCGTGCCCCAGGACTCCGGGCAGGCTAACCTGGCGGGGGGAGAGTTGAGGACAGGGCAGTCAGGTCAGTATGGGAAAATATTACTGTCTGTTCATTCCGGGCAGGTGCATTGGTGTTATTCTCGGCTCTTCTGTGTTTGCAGTATCTCATGATTTAAAACACTGAAGACAGAAAACAGTATATATAATCGCCGTATATATAATACAGGGCTTTTGTGAGGTCCTCATATTCTTAGTTGTGCCTGAATTTATTAATGGCTGGCATCCTTCCACCTGGAGCAGGTTGCTCCTTCCCCCGCCCTGAGCCCCAGCCGCTTCACCTGGCGGCGGTTTGATCACGAGGCAGGTGGATCGGCCCTCGGTGGGAGGGCGCTCCTAGGTGGCCCCAGTCCTGGTCCAGCGCCAGGCAGTTACGCCAGCTGGGGGCCGCTGATCTGATGTGCTTGAGCAGGTGTCGCCTCCTGAGGGACAAGTTGGCTTTCTGTTGGGAAGATGTGTCAATCAAAGCAGGAAATGTTCTGCCCGTTCTCACCATGGTGTTCACGCTCTGGTCTGGAAACCCTCCACCCTTTAGGGCTATGAGGAGGAAGAGGGGGGTGAATGGCTTTATCCTCTGATTTTTCTATTTGAAAAAAAAGGTCCCCAGGTTCAGAGCCATTAGGGACCCTCTGGCCCAGTGACTTCGTTTCCCGGGGCCATGGTCGGCCTTTGGGAAACAATGGTAGATGTGTCTTCACCAGTTACTCTGGCTGTGTTTCGGGGCGACTAGGAGGTGGGAGAGGCAGGGCAGTGTGGTCAGACTGCACCCCCACCGGCCTGGGGGTAAGGTAGGAGCTGGGGGTGAGTGCTTTGAGGCCGGTGCAAAGGTGGCAGTCCCTGCAAGGGTGCTGTGGGGCAGAGGGTGAGGTAACCCCACAGGCAGCCTTGCTCCCCCGCTTTTGGTATTGCACCAGGTGTAGCTGGGTGGGTCCAGCAGGTGTTTCCGTGTTTCGGGCCCGCTGGACGAATGCCAGGGCAGGCTTGTGGACAGCAGCAGCCCTGGAAGCCTCTGCCCTTCCTGATTTGATCTTGTCTCCACGTGGGTTACGGGGCCTGGCTGGCTGTCTGCTGACACTCGATTGTGGATCTGTGTGGCTAACGGGTGAGATATGTGTGGAGCACTTGAAAGGTCTGGGCAGCTTTAAAAGTTGCTCTCCAAGGGTGAGATTTCGCACCGACTGCAGCGGACACATGTTTTATTTCATTAAATGTATTTTAAGAAATTATTAGAAAAGGTCACAGACTTACACAGGAGAGAGACTAGCCTAATGGACCCACTGCCCAACTTCCCCAAATCACCAGTTCACGCATGGCCAATCCATGCCCCCCACTCCCAATGATTTTGAAACAAAGCCCATAAAAGATAAAATTGCTTTGGTAAATATCTCACTATGTATCACTAAAAGATAGCAGCTCTTTTGAAATACCTTATGACACCTAAAAAATATTTAACAGTGATTCCTTAAAGCCACGAGGTAAGGATTTTTCGCAGGAGTCCTTAGTGTGGATAGAGACTAGGCTGCATGCATTAGGGAAGAAAGGAGGAGTTTACAATCAATTTTGGAACATTTTCATCACCCCGAACAGAAAGCCTCCTCTCCTTCAGCCATCACCCCCAGCCTTTGGCAGTCGCTACTCTGCTTTCTGTCTCTGTAGATTTGCCTGTTCTGGGCATTTCAAATAAATGGAAACATACGCTGTGTGGCCTTCTGTGTCTGCTTTCTTTCATTTAGCAGAACGTTTTCAAGGTTCACCCATGTCGTAGCCTGTGTCAGTGCTTCCTTCCTTTTTATTGCTGAATAACATTCTATTTTATGGAGAGACCACATTTTATTGACCCATTTCTCGGTGTAAGGGCGCTTGGGTTGTTTCTACTTTTTTGTTCTTATGACTGATGCTGCTATGAACATCAGCAAACAAGTTTTAGTGTGGACATATGTTTTCAATTCTTTAGGGCATACTCCTAGGAGTAGAATAGCTGGGTTGTGTGGTAACTCCGCATGTAACCTTTTGAGTAATTGGCAGACTGTTCTCCGAAGGGGCTGTACCATTTTATGTCTCCACCTGCAGTGCCTGAGGGTTCCAATTTCTCCACATTCTTGCCAGCACTTGTGATCAACCATCCCCATGAATGTGAAGTGGTATTTTGCTGCAGTTTTGATTTGCATGTCCCTGATGGCTACAGGAGGCGGTATTACAATTATAAATGTTTTTAAGCGTGAGGCTGTGGATGCCAGGATTGTGGGTGGAATTTTCGCTCATTAGATTTGCACAGGGAGGGGCCGGCCCTGTGGCTTATCGGTTAAGTGTGCGCACTCCGCTACTGGCAGCCCGGGTTCGGACCCCGGGCGCGCACTGACGCACCGCTTCTCCGGCCATGCTGAGGCTGAGTCCCACATACAGCAACTAGAATGTGCAACTATGACATACAACTATCTACTGGGACTTTGGGGGAAAAAAAGGAGGAGGATTGGCAATAGATGTTAGCTCAGAGCCGGTCTTCCTCAGCAAAAAGAGGAGGATTAGCATGGATGTTAGCTCAGGGCTGATCTTCCTCACAAAATAAATAAATAAATAAATAAATAAGTAGATTTGCATAGGGAGCTTTTGGAGTCCTCGTCCTGTTCACAAATTCTCGCTTATGGCTGGAAGAGGGAGAGGCGGGCTCAGGGCAGCCATCTTGGCTACTGCAAAACTAGAAAACCAAATTGTCCATTTTGGGGGCATTTGGGACTCTTAATGTTTGGTTCTGAGTCTGAACCAATCAAAACAAGCAAATCCTTAGTTAAACTCAGAGACTTCTGACAAGGCCATTTATTCCTATGATTCCTAAGCAATCATACCTTTGGATAGAATTGGCTACAAACACTATGTTTATATTTAATCTATTGCCACTAATAATCCCTTCATGTTCTGTGTAAAGCCCTTGACAGATCTTATAAATCACTGAAAGGGTAGCCAGTCACATAATTTACGTAATTTGCCACGAACTTAGGCCTCCTGTTTACTCGGAAGACTTTGATGAGGAGGGGTTAAGAGTCAACCTTGAGGCTCCGCGAGGATCTTACAACCTCGAGAAGTGGATTCAGAGCTGTTTCTTTGGGTGCCCTGGTCAACATTCTAAGTAGCAAGCTTAGAGATCTTGCTCCTTTCAAAAATGGGATCGATTTCATCGAAATTGGCCAGACCACAGCAGTGTCCTCCGTGCCTGCTAAATAGTGTGTAACTGCTCTTGAATGCTCTGCAGATTGCACTAAGCTAAGTTTATGCCCAGTGGGATACAGTTTTGCTCACTCGCTCTTTTCTTTCAAAATCATCAAAGCAGAACTCGCAGGTTCTGTGTGCTGACAGTTCTCCGGTGTGCCCATCCCATCCTCTCCCTCTGCCCCCAGCATCTCCACCTGCATGCCCCCAGCGACATCCACTGTGGCTGGTCCACGCGTGAATTGTCCACTCCCAGCCCCCAACCTGTTCTCCCCACACTGAGACTCTCCCGGGTCAGGGAACGGCTCTGTTGAGCGCCTGGTTCAAGCCAGAAGCCCCAGAGTACCTCTGAAACCTGTTCTGGAGTGGGTCACCCTCCTGTCCCCACTGTCACCACTCTGGGCCGGTCTCCTGGAAGACTGCCTCGGTTTCTTATTGATCTTGCTTCCCTGCCCCACCCACGCTCCATCCAGCAGTCAGAGGAGTCTTCTTTAAAACAGAAACAGACACCTCCGCCTAAAAGCCCTTAGCATAAAACTCAGTTGCCTCCCATGGCTGCCTCTGGGCCTTCCTTTCCGAAGTTAGCTGTCTGCCCTTGACCCCAGCCACCCTGACTTTGACCCCAGCCACCCTGCCCTTGACCCCAGCCACCCTGCCCTTGACCCCAGCCACCCTGCCCTTGACCCCAGCCACCCTGCCCTTGACTGCTACCTCCAATCCTTTCACAGGCCTGAAAGGCTTGCCCTCTGGCTGATCCTTCTCCTGGGCTTCAGTGTCTCTGGGGAGGTCCGTCTGGCACCCCCTCTTTCTGCCTCCCTGTCTGAGCTGTGGGAGGGCAGGGGGACCTTTTCTGCCAGTATCAATCCTCCGCACGGCTGCCACGTAAGAGGCAGTAACAGATATTTATTGAATGAACGAATGAGAGTTGGGTGCCTTTCACCGGCCTGCTAGTAGAATCGTGTCTCCTGTTGAGCTGAAGACTAAGCGAGTTTGACTTTGGTAACTGGGCATCTTTGAAACCGCGTTCCCCATTGATTTCGATAGGGCCTCCATCTGCACCCAATAGGCTTCAGTAGATAAAAACAAGAAAAATAGCGTGTGATGAGAAAACACACATACATGCGATTTTGGATTTTTATTTTGGTTTTTGATAGTTTTTCCCTGCCTCTTTTAGCTTCCGTTTTATCCGCATGGGGTTCTGTGGCAGACAGTTTAGGAAGAGATGGTCCATCACCCACCTTCAGAAAGTGGCAGAGGGGCCGGCTCCGGGGGGAGGGAGGCCGAGAGGGAAGAGGTGGCAGCTTCTAGGGGTGGTGTGTCAGGTCCGCCAAGGAAGAAGACAGGAGCAAGAATGAGGGAGACACAATACATCGCAGACTTCCGAAGCAGTTGAAATGAAATGTACTTTCTTTTGCTGGGCAGGGGGAGGTGGCCTGGGGGGTGCTGTGCTTGGAGGGGGTCAATGCTCCACTCATGTTCAGCCCCTCGGGTGGTTGGTGCCAGTTTGATTTCAGGCCCAGCCTCTGAGGAGGAAGGCCCGAGTCCTTCCTGTAAACGCCCACTCCTGGGATTCTGTGCGTCTGGTTTTCATGGGGTCTTGTGGTGCCTAAGATGGTTTCTCAAGACAGCAACCACCTTCACACCAGAGACCAAGGCGTTGGTCCTGTGTTCCCACCTGAAGATGAGGGGTTCAGGGCTATTGTGGACTTATTTGTGGAGCCTCGGGGCTTCTTCTGTGCCAGCCTCCCGGTGGATTGTGGGCAAAGTTAGATTTGCCTCTGCATTGCAGGTTGCTAAACAGATACCCGCTTCCCGGTCAGCTGGCTGTAGCCTGGGCTACTGGCCTGAAGGGATGGTTCGGTGGGGTGGCCAGGGCCAGGGGCCAAAGGGAAGGATTTCCACTGGCCTGGGGATTGGAGGACAGGGGCCAGGGGTGAGGGGTTCCACTGACCTGGGGCCTGGAGAACAGGGGCCAGAAGTGAGAGGTTCCACTCTTGGACTCAGCTGGGCACCCAGGGCCTCTAAGCAGAGGCAGTGATTGTCTGCGTAATGCTGGACAGGTGGGGGAGGGGGTGACGTGTAATCACAGAATTGGATCTATTAATGAAAATATTACATCTGTTAAATGGGGAGGAAAAACTTAAGTTCAGAATGAATTACACCTGTGTAAAAGGGTTTCCTGACATCCTGTAAAACACTCCACCGTGTCACGTTGTCCCCCTGTCTTCCCAGGAGATCACTAAAGATGGCAGAAGCTCACCAAGCTGTGGCCTTTCAGTTCACGGTCACTCCAGACGGGATCGACGTACAGCTGAGCCATGAAGCTCTTAAGCAGATCTATCTGTCCGGACTTCATTCCTGGAAGAAAAAGTTCATCAGATTCAAGGTTTTCAGATACTTGTTTAAATCCATACAGTCTTCTCTTGACCATCTGAGAGCCGTTCTCCAGGTGCTGTTGGAGGACAAGTATTTCCGGGTGTAATTGGCACTTAATTTATATTTCTGTGGTACTTAAGGCTTACGAAACACTCTCACATACACTGGCTCACTGAGTTCTTGAAGAAATTCTGTAAGGCAAGTGGGGTGAGTCGGTACCTGTAGGGCAGGTGAGGAATTGGGGCTCAGAGAGGGTAAGTGACCTGCTCAGAAGAAACAGAGTGAAGACTAGAATCCCCGTCTCCTGCTCGGAGTCCAGAACCCTTTACACCTTGTAGAGAAAGGATTGTTTTCCAGCTGTAGGAAACCGCAGTGAGTTTATTTAACAGATATCTCGCAGATAGAATAATCAAACACTGAAACCTAGGCACGTAAATTCAAATACAGTTAGCTTTGCGTGTTCTCAATTCTGTTTACTTGAGAGTGGAAATTTATTCACTGTTTTTAAGCACCTGTCTTGTTTTGACTTTATTTAAAAATCACAGAAGGAATATATAAATGCATGTTTAAAAAAATTCGAACAAGATGAAAGTGCATCAGGCTGAAAGTGCACACACCTCCTTCCCCAGGAGTGATTCGTGCCACTTTGTGTATTTATTTTCCAGTTTTCCTTTTCAGAGGGTAGTACAGAGGAGGGCTGTTGAGAAAGGCCCAGGAGCTAGAGCAGGTGAGAGCAGGGACAATGGGGAAGGTGGGCGGGCCCCTGGGAGCCGCCCTGGCTGGACAGGTTTCCCTGGGCTCAGCCAGTGGGTTCTGGGTCACATCCCGTGTCCCTTGCCCGACACCAGCGGAAGGGATCCACCCAAAGTGGAGGAGGGCGCCACCTACAGGTGGTGTTCGCCTGCCTGGCCTTGCTAAGAGCTCCTCCTTTTACCTTCAAATCAGGAAAACAGAGGTGTGGCCATTGTTTCCACCCAGTGCAAATGTTGTTCTCTGACTTTAAAGACCTTGTTGTGCAGCTGAGGAGGCAAGACTAATAGACACGAAAATATACAGTGAACAGCGCGCGGCCGTGCCCAACCAAATGGTTTCTGAGAGGACCATCTAATGCTCGGAGAAGACGAGGGGCCAGCCCGGCTGTCAGCACAGCTGCAGGGGGAGGGCGTGGTGAGCCGGGGATATTTCATCTAGAACCTTCCTCCCTCCATTTTAATTTAACTTAACGTATGCATGTATGTATCTATTTATTTTAAAAGAACATTTTTACTTTAGAAAACACCAGAAGATGCCCCACTTTGTTTAAAATCTCTTTCTCGTATGCCTCTTGACAGTGGGAAATCCAGTGGGCATAACGAGTAGGGGTGCAAGTATCTTCTAGAAGATTCGGATGAAGCTTTGAGGGTTTTTAATGCATTGTCTTGGTCAAATCAATCTCTTATTAAGATGGCTTTAGTTAGAATTTTTAATTAGAATTTTTGAAACATACACAGAAGTAAAGAGAATCACGAGCTGCACTGCTCCCCTCCTAGTTTCCACAGCTGTCAGTGTTTTGCCAGTTTTAATTCATATCTCCTCCTCCCCCCAGTCCTGCTACTTTTGGGTTTTTTTTTTAAAGGGGGGTGGAGGAGTTTGGCTGAAGTATCTTACAGCAGATTCTCAACGCAGAGTGAGGGCTCCTGTAAATCCTTTGGGGTTAAGTGGCATGATTCAGAAGTAGCAGGAAGGGTGTTTTTGGGGCTGGGGTCTCAGGGCGTCCTGGGTGTAGCAGGTTGGGGAGAAGACTTCATGGTTGGCTCAGTGACTTCCTTAACCTGCAGGGGTGTCCTTAACTCAAGGGTGTCGTGAATCAGTCTGGGTGGAGCTGGGGAATCGGTAAAACTAGTGCCTCAGGTGATTCTAATGTCCTGGGGTCACTCTTGGGGAAGCTATTTTAGGAGGGTTTGGGCTCAAGTAGAGGAGGGGAAGGAACTGGACACATGAGTTGGAGGAGTTTCGAGGTGGAGGCTCTGGGGGAGGTTTCCCAATAGTGATAGCAGGGTCTCTCAGCCACCCACGTGCTGCAAACACCTTCCTCCCACTGCCCGACATCTCTCTGGCTCCCATCGCCAGGGGCCATGGGGTTTCATGGGAGGGACATTGCTCACAATGCGTGTCTGTTTTTAGAATGGCGTCATCACTGGTGTGTATCCGGCAAGTCCCTCCAGTTGGCTCATTGTGGTGGTGGGCGTGATGTCAACCATGTACGCCAAGATCGACCCCTCCCTGGGAATCATCGCAAAAATCAATCAGACCCTTGACACGACGTAAGTAATCCTTTCACATCTCAAGTTGTCTGGGAAGTTATTGATTTTGTTGTTGTTGCTGATATTTTTATGTCTTTTCCAATATAATGCCTGTTATTGTTCTGGATTCCATTTGAAGCTTCGCTGTTGTTCTCATATCATGTCCTGGACTGGTGGTAAGGTCTCCCAGGAGAGTTTGTGGTCCCTCGTGGCCCTTTCTCTGAAGACCAGGGGTGAGAAGAGTGACCTTGGTCCTGGGGTACCTGCGGGAACGTGTCAGGAACCCAGGCCGTGGCCAGCAGGGGCAGTCCACTTTGCCTGGCCAGTGGGGTCCTCACAAGGAATTTCTGCTCCAGGAGCTGGTTCTGGACATGGTTACTTCTTTGTGCTGGAATCCATCCTGGGATTCTGTGACCCTGAGAACTGACTACTGTGAGGTGCTCTGGGGAGACCTCAGCCCCTTAGCTCCCTGTCAGAGTGGCTTAGAACCCCGGGGGGGAACCCCAATACTCTCTCCTGGGAGTTTTAGATTTTTCTAGGAGCTTGAAAGAAGGTTCTCTCCCTGCCATGAGATTTGGCCCGGAGGAGCCTTTGGTTGATAATTTTCTCAAAAGGTATGAGGTGCCTAGGGTCTCATGCCAGAATGTGGGGCATGCCCTAGAAGCTTGGATGGAACCCCTCCATGTCCTTTCTTCCCTCCAGTCCCGGGGATGGCCCTGACTCCCATGCAGGGTCAGACCCTGGTCTGTGGTGACCTCTCTCATTGGGGTCTCTGTGGTGAAGGGGGAAACATTCAGAGATGCAGATTCTTGCCCAGAGAGAGGAAGTGAGGAGGCTGGAATTCAAACCCAGTTCTGCACACCCCTGAGATGCGTGCTTCCTTCAGCGTGCCCTGAGCTCCCCTCAGAGCACCTTCCCACCAGACAAACGAGCATTGCTGCCTTAGCGACAGATGGCCAGATGGTGGAACACGGGGCCGTCTCTGCTACTCTGTTCGTGACTGTGGCCCTTGCTCTGGAACATACATTTTTATTTTCTGGTTGGAAGGTACCACAGTTCCTCTGATGCCACCGTGGCTGCCCCGTGCCAGACCTTCGATCCTGTTTCTTTTTTTTTGTGAGGAAGATCAGCCCTGAGCTAACATCTGTGCTAATCCTTCTCTTTTTGCTGAGGAAGACTGGCTCTGAGCTAACATCTATTGCCAATCCTCCACCTTTTTTTTTTGTTCCCCCCAAAGCCCCAGTGGATAGTTGTGTGTCATAGCTGCACATCCTTCTAGTTGCTGTATGTGGGACATGGCCTCAGCATGGCCACAGAAACGGTGCGTCAGTGCGCGCCCGGGATCCGAACCCGGGCCTCCAGTAGCGGAGCGCGCACACTTAACCGCTAAGCCACGGGGCCGGCCCGTTGATCCTGTTTCTGTGTTGCTTGTTTACATCCATGAACATTTTAGGTCTCTGACTAGAGAAATAATAGTCCCCACGTCCTCGTCCCATAATTGGGCTTTGTTTCTAGGGCCAGGAGTTGCGTGTGGAAGGTGGGGCCCAGTGAGGGAATGGATGGCAGCCCAGGTGTGTCCCCACGTTTCCCCGGCTGTCTCTACGGTGTTGGGGTCTGGCTTAAGCCAAACCAATGAAGTTCGGGGCCTTGTCATGAGCCAGCAGTTTGCTGGTTGTTGGATTTAAATATTGTTCCTTCAGAAAGGAATAGGAAGTTAAATTGGCAGAGTGTGACATAAATGAAAACTTAGAGCTCATGATGGACTTGACTCTGATGACTAAAGACATGATTAAGCAGTTTGAACTTAAAGGTATGGATTTTTTTACGTCGCCTTCAGTGGGCGCCCTTTCCTCCTGAACACTGCTCCTTGTTCACGAAGCCCCTGGGCACGGGGGGTTCTGAGGGTCCAGCCAGGTCACTCACAGCCTCAAGCTGCCCCAGGAAGACTGGCTCCTGCCTTTAGGAGCGTCTGCAAGGCCCAGAATAAGAACGCTCTGTCAGGTCAGTGGAAGGCTGCCTGCACTGGATGCCTGCCAGGTTCCTTGGTCTGCCTGGAGGCCAGGGCGGGGTCCCCATCACTCTGGTCACTCCAGCCGGAGCCTCTCTCCTCTGGTCCTTTAGTTCCCGGGGTGCCACAGGCCTGCCTCCCTGCAGAGAGCTCGCCTCCACATGCTGTGTCCTGCCGTTCCTACCTACTTTTCAGACCGTCATGGGTTTAACACAGATTTTTAATTTACTCTCCAGTGTGCGCTGCCTCTTAACACTAGGTTATATTTAGAAGTCTATTTAAAGCCGTTTATAATCTGGGTCTTTATAAGATTTGTTTCTTTGTCTCTCTAAACCAATTGCGGTAACTGGGCCATCCCTGGCCCAAATTTAGAAAGACCAGTTAATGAAGGACCAGCATCTTCCAGGCTCAGGGGCCAGTCCGGAACTGTCTTCCTGGAGAGCATCCCCTTTCACGGGTGCAGGTGTTCTGGGATGTGTGGGGGGAGCTCTGTCTGTCCGTCCCCTGAAGCCTCGGGAGGAACATGTTCTTGAATAGAAGGCTTTCTGCCGATGCTTGTTATCAAAGTGCCTATGTGTCTATATAAAAATCCTGAATGGGTCATTTATTTGTTAATGTTAAAATACTCTTTGATTTTTGTGAATCAAGTAAGTGTGTCTTTTCCTTCAGTGAAAGGAAAAGTGCTTAGAAATCTAAAATGTAGATTATCTGAAAGATGGGTTTTTATATTCCTAAATCCAAGTTTGCCTGTAGATGAGACTATCAGGAGAGAACATATAGGTTTAAAGTAGAGACTATAGTTGAACTTGAATGCAAGATTTGACAGGTTATAGAAAGATGGAAGTTTTGAAGCAAAAGTGTTTTGCCTTGAAGATATTTATTTCTCTGTTACTTAAGTTTTATAAGATGCTAAATTGTTGGTTTCCAAATATTGGAGATAACTTTACGGGTAGGTGTATTGGTTGTTTTAATAATTTGAAGCACAAACAAATTGTTTTTTTTAATGAGATATAAATGACATTTAACATTATATTAGCTTTAGGTGTGCAACATAATGATTTGATACGTGTGTATATTGCAAAATGATAACCACAAGTTTAGTTAACATCCATCACCACATATAGTTACAAACTTTTTTTTCTTGTGATGAGAACTTTTAAGATCTACTTGCTTAGCAACTTTCAAAAATATACAATACAGTATTGTTAAGTATAGTTACCATGCTATACATTACATCCCCAGGACTTATTTATCTTATAACTGGAAGTTTGTACCTTTTGACCAATATCACTCATTTTGCCCATCCCCTGCCCATCCACCTCTGGCAACAACCAGTCTGTTCTCTATATCTATGAATTCGGGTTTTTTTTTAGATTCCACATACAAGTGCGATCATGCAGTGTTTGTCTTTCTCTGTCTGACTTATTTCACCTGGTATAATGCCCTCAAGGTCCATCCATGTTTCACAAATGGCAGGATTTCCTTCTTTTTTATGGCTGAATAATATTCCATTATGTATACATACCACATCTTTATCCATTCATTTGTCGATGGACACTTAGGTTGTTTCCATATCTTGGCTGTTGTGACTAATGCTGCAGTGAACGTGGGGGTGCGGATATCTTTTTGAGATAGTGATTTCACTTCCTTCAGATAAATACCAGAAGTGGAATTGCTGGATCATGTGGTAGTTCTATTTTTAATTTTTTGAAGAACCTCCATACTGTTTTCCAGAGTGGTTACACCAATTTACATTTTCACCAGCAGTGCCCAGGGGTTCCCTTTTCTCCACATCCTCACCGACATTTGTTATTTAAATCATTTCTATTTTTAAATATTTTATGGTTTCCAGGACAACTAAAACTAAAAACGAAACTGCAAAGATGTATGAATAGCTGCATTTCTTCTCATTTTTAAAGTCCTATCTTTACCATAAAATATATCACTTTCCTTAGCAAATGAAAACATCTTCTCTAAGTTTATTACTTAAGTGATCATTTTACACGATCAGTTTCTTCATTTGTTCATGATAAATATTCCCGCCTAGAACAAAAACAAGCTCTTTTGATATAAATAGTTGAGGTAATAGTTTTGCCAAATGATCTGAGTTTCTTATGAGTAATGATGAAATCTGTAGGTGTGTTTGAAAAACATACCCATAAGGATCGGGAAGGGAATAGCACAGACTTGCTGCGAGCACCGAGCCCAGGAGATGCCGGTCAATCTGGGGCGTAGTTGTCCTCAGGGGCAGGGCCACAGCCTCACAGAGTCACCTCTGTCATCGTCCCTAGACCCTGGAGGAACTTACACATTTTTCCCGATTACACGAATCAGCCTTGCTTTGTTTTGAGGACCACCGAAGCAGACGGGGCTGGTTGTTTTCCAGGCAAGAAGGAAAATGCCCAAGTCTTTTGCAAGTTGGACTAATACGAATGCCCTCTCTTTGATTAGGCCCGGCTCTGATCAGGGTCTGCCGTCTCATCTGTGTCAATGGAAGGCCGCTGTGGCTTGTAGCTCTCGGCTTCTCCCGGAGCTATGGCCCACGTCTCTTTTGCACGCTAACGTGTTCGAGTTTTGTCCTGTCTCGGTAGCGGCTACATGTCCAGCCAGACGAAGAACATCGTCAGTGGCATCCTCTTCGGCACGGGCCTCTGGGTGGCCCTCATCGTCACCATGCGGTACTCCCTGAAGGTGCTGCTCTCCTACCACGGCTGGATGTTCGCGGAGCACGGCAAGATGAGTCGCGCCACCATGATCTGGATGGTAATTGAGCTCCACTCTCGGTGCAGAACTGGTGTGGATTTTTTTTTAACCGCTTTATTGAGGTAGGCTTGATGTACAGAAAGTCGTAGCTATTTTGTGTGTCCACTTGGACGTGTTGGGACATAAGTCTGCAACTGTGAAACCATCATTGCTGTCGCTGCCACCAGTGTGTGCATCACCTCCAGGAGTCTCCTCAAGCCCCACCATTTTTTTTTCCTTTCCTGGCAGGAGCACTTAACATGAGCTCTACTCTCTTAGCAAATTTTTATACGATACGGTATTGTTAGTCACAGGTCCTATCTGGTACAATGGATCCCCAGAACTTACTTATTTAGTATAACTGAAATTTTGTACCTTTTTTTTTGGTGAGGAAGATTGGCCTTGAGCTAACATCTGTTACCAGTCCTCCCCTTTTTGCTGTGGAAGATTGGCGCTAAGCTAACATCTATGCCTGTCTTCCTCTATTTTGTATGTGGGACGCCACCACAGCGTGGCTTGATGAGCCGTGTGTAGGTCTGCGCCTGGGATCCGAACCTGTGAATCCCAGGCCGCTGAAGTGGAGCTCGAGAACTTAACCGCTATGCCACCTGGCTGGCCCTTGAAATTTTGTGCCTTTAACCAACACACCTCCGTTTGTTCTGCCCCCTGGCAACCAGCATCCTACTCGCTGCTTCCCTGACTTCCTGACTATATCAGGTTCTGCAGATCAGCACGATCAGGCGGTGTTTGTCCTTCTGGGTCTGGCTCATCTCACTTAGCATAGTGTCTCGTGAGGATGGCTTTTACTTTTGAAGGAAGTGTCCTCATAGGACCTTTCCCGGGGACGCTTGATTGGTGACTTGGGTGTTGACCTCTAATTGCTGGAGAGGTTTGATTCACCGTGGCTCGTAAGTTTAGGTCAAAGAGTGTTTTTCTTTAATGAAGTTAGTGAGTTCTGAACATTTTATACTAACGTCTGCTAGGTGCGTCATCCGGATCATCCATCGAATAAAAATACTATCCGTCCACTTCTTTGTAGCTTTCCTGTCTGGCTCATAGTTAGGTATTAAGTGGTTTCACTAGCTGAACAGTCTGACCGGGACTCCCTGACTTGCCTGTAGCTTCTGGTATGTTCCAGCAGCTCGCCCTGGCCGTTAGCCCGAGTGTCACTTATTTACCACGTGCGTGGATGTTTGTCCTGATTTCACCACGAGACAACTCCATCTGTGGGCTGGACACCACCTCCAGAGGCTTGCTCCTGAGAGGAGCATGGAGCTGCAGTGGTGCCACCCCCATGCCGTGCCCACTGCACATGCCTGCATTTCCCTCTTTCCCAAACCGACTTTCTGCTGTCACATGGATTAAGTTTTCTGATTTCCAGAGAAGCAGAATTCACCACCCAGAAGAGATCAGAGATGGTCTCCCTCGCTTCACAAAACAGATTAAGCGACGTTCTCTAGGAGGGCACTCATGGCCGATGTCTGGTTGAATCCCAGCCTCCTTCAGCATCGAGAACCACCTCTCACACACCGTGAGCCCTAGAAATTCCTTTACGGTCTGGTCAGCATGAGATGACCAGTTTCTACACCAGGTTTAGACCATTCCAGCCTAACTCGAGGGCTGATAGCAGGCCAGTACGTGCTGTCCACGAGGCTTGTCAGTGACCGAAGGGGCCACACTGCTTCCCCTGGGGTTGGCTCGAGCTCCAGGTCCCTCAGCTCAGCCCCTCCTCACCAATGCCAGAGCCTCCAGCCAATCCTGAAACCAAGGGAGTCACAGAAGGAGGCAGTGAAACATACCCCATGTGCAGAAGTGCAATCAGACTGCAATATCGAGGTGCCCAGGGAGGGCCCTGGACAGGGTGGGACATCTCGAAGCATCTGCCATACCCAGGCTTTCATTCGGCCTGGTTTTTATTGAAGGGTTACCTGTTTATTTGCTAAGGCCTGCCCGTGTCCAGGCAGAAAGTGGACTAGAGGAAAAATAAAACGGCACAGAAAATCAGTAAATAGTTGGCAAATTGTATACGCTTGAGAGCTGCTTTCAGATCTTTAACATAGTCTCATCTTTTAAAATCTACCTTTTTTTTTTTTTATTTTTTAAGTGTATGGTCAAGGTCTTCTCAGGCCGAAAACCCATGTTGTACAGCTTCCAGACGTCTCTGCCGCGCCTGCCCGTCCCAGCCGTGAATGACACCGTGAGCAGGGTAGGTGTAGCTTCAAGCTCACTGTCACTGCACTGGGCAATGCTGGACGTCTTGGGGACTGAGGCTTCTGGTTTGATAATGATGCTCAGTTAATTTACCATAGTTGGCTATGTTAGCCCTCAGCGGTGCCCCTTGTGGGCTATCACATGAAATCTTTTTTTTTAATGTATCAGCACATCTTGAGTATTTTAGGTATCATATTTGATAGAGAAACCACTTGGCAGATTTTTTTTTAACAGCTTTATTGAGATAAAATTCACATACCATACAATTCACTTATTTAAAGTGTCTAATTCAATGGTATTTGGTATATTACGTTATTGTTTTAAATTGAACTTACATAACAAAATTAACCATGAATCGAATTGTTTTAAATTTGGACAACATAAACTTTACCAATTTTAACTATTTTTAAGTGTAAGTGGCATTGATTACATTCACAATGTTGTATAACTGTCTCCACTCTATTTTCAAAACCTTTTCTTTACCCCAAACAGATACTCTGTACCCATTGAGCAATAACAGCTCCCGTTTCTTCTACCCCCTGATAACCTCTATTCTACGTTCTGTCTCTATGAATCTACCTATTCTAAGGACCTCGTATAAGTGGGATCATACAGGGTTTCACCTTTTGTGTCTGGCTTCTTTCCCTCAGCATAATGTCCTCAAGGTCCATCCGTGTTGTAGGATGTGTCAGAAGTTCCTTCCTTGTTAGGGCTGAGTAATATTCCATCGTAGGGATAGATCACATTTGCTTATCTGTTCGTCTGTTGATGGGTGGTGCATGTTTTTGATCTGACTGGTGAGTGTCACTGCACAGCCTTTGAATGTCCCTCAGCTGCTGTCCCTGGGGCCCCGTGAGGCAAGGCGCGGGGCAGAGCGTGGATCGCCTGTAAGACCTGTCGTGACAGCAGCCACAGCCGCAGTATCTCATTTAATCCTCAGAACCACTCAGCAAGGGAGGAAGCAGTTCTGTTCCTTTTTTTTTTGTATTGTGGTAAGATATACATAACGTAAAATCGATCATTTTCACCATTTTTAGATATACAGTTCTGTGCCATTAAGTACATTTGCAGTGTTCTGCAACCCCCACAGCTGTGTAGTTCCAGAACTTTTTCATCACTGCCAGGCTGGTTTCCACAGCAGTGCACCATTTTACACTCCTACCAGCAGTGTATGAGGGCTCTGGTTTCCCCACGTCCCGGGGCCCCATTTTAATTTTTATTTATTTTTTCCCCCAAAGCCCCAGTAGATAGTTGTATGTCACAGCTGCACATCCTTCTAGTTGCTGTACGTGGGACGCGGCCTCAGCATGGCCGGAGAAGCGGTGTGTCGGTGCGCGCCCGGGATCCGAACCCTGGCCACCAGCATCGGAGCGTGCGCACTTAACCGCTAAGCCATGGGGCCGGCCCCCAGCGCCCCATTTTAAAAACTGTAAAGTAAGCGGGAAAATTCTTGGCTTTTGAGTCCGGGTTTAGTTATTTAGTCTCGGTTGGCTTTTCAAGTTCCTTCGAATCTCCTCCTCTGTGCCCTCAGCTGTGAAACAGGCTGAGCAGAGCCCCCTCCCGAAGGAGGTTCTTCTGCGGAGGTGTCTGGGGCCTGGGTGTCTGCCTGTCCCGTCAGCTCCCGAATTCGCTTTGGTCATTTTGTGGTGATGCAGGATCTGGGGATCCTGTATGCCAATATGGGATGAAAAAGTTCACCTGTTTAATTATCATTAACCTAAAACATCATTTAGCGTTGGAGTGAGCTAACTTGCGTGAGGACTAGGGAAACCAGCTTGGGGAAGCTTTTAAAATCTTTTCAGTGTGTTTAAATCTTTTTCTCAGGCCCAGGTGTGGAAACGACGTGCTTTAACCTGGCTTGTGTGTTTTTTGTTAACCCCAGTATCTGGAATCGGTGAGGCCTCTCATGAAGGAAGAGGAATTCAAGCGGATGACGGCTCTCGCCCAAGATTTTGCTGTCAGTCTTGGACCGAGGTTGCAGTGGTATTTGAAGTTAAAATCCTGGTGGGCTACAAATTACGTAAGTCTAGACACACACTGTTTTCCTTGGTGGGGTTTTTTGTGTGAAAATACTAAGTCGTTCCACGAACAAGCTGATCTTCCCTCTGCGTGGCGGGCAAGAGGAGACATTTGGCGGATGAAATGATGCGGGGAGTCTAGTTTTCAAGGACTAGCTAACGTGAAAGAGCAGGTGTTAACTAGGACCCAGGCAAAACCAGGGGATGGGGCGAGAAGAGGCTGAGTGGGCAGTGGGTGGGCAGGAGGCAGGGGCTGGGGGCTCCACCTGCTGTTGCTGATCAGGCGATGGTTACACAGGCGTGTTGAGTTCTTAAACATTTTCACACACACACTTAGAGTCTTACATGCGCACCGTTCTGTAGGTATAGGCCCTTCAACACAAGGAAAAAAAAATAAAGTGGTCCCTCTGTCCGGAAGGTTGTGAACGGTCCAGAAGCTTGTGGGTGTGGTTATGAAGAGATTGCTGGCCGTCTGGGGGATAGTGGGGCATCGAGCTGGGGAGTGAAGACAGCACACAGGGACCCCCCCCCCCACCTTAGTGCCATGGCGCTGAAAGGGAACCGAGCAGGATTGAGACCGTGGCTGCTTCAGGGAGACCCGAGAAGCAGGAGGAAGAGACGCAGTCTGTGGTGCCATTTCAGATGGTGTCAATCATTACCAAATGTTAGCAGTCAAACATTTATCACTTATTTTCCATTTGGTCTTTTTTTTTTTAATTAACCGTGTATCAAATGAAGGTGATCTACCTTCTGGCTATGTCATGACCTAAAACAAAAAAAAAGCCCTTTTCATTGGTCACTCTTTTGCATTCCACCTAGTTAGGGCTGTGTTTTTGGGAGTGGCCCCAGGAGAGAGAAGTGAGGCCAAGCGGGCGGGACAGAAGGCGCGCAGTGCACATCCCCTGGGCCCTGGTGGCCTGTGTCACTCCTGAGCTTGTCAGTTGGTGTCTCCTGTTTGCGCCCAACAGGTGAGTGACTGGTGGGAAGAATACGTCTACCTCCGAGGACGGGGGCCACTGATGGTGAACAGCAACTACTACGCCATGGTGAGTCCTCCAGGCCCCCACGTGTCTGATGGAGACTCAGCAGCTGGGGTGGCCTGTTCACGGCGCTGCGGGCTGCCCGGGAAAGCTTGAGGGCTTGACCCCTGCTCCGCCTGGTCTTGCTTCCCCTGTCCAAGGCTTCACCCTCCACTGGGGAGTCCAGGATCTGCTTTCCACGCCAGAGAACCAGGTGGACGGCCTTTTGTATTTGCAGAGTAGCTCAAGGGAACTACTCAGAGCTACTGCAGAGAAACTTGGATGGCAGAAATACTGTCTTGGCCAACAGGAGTTCGTCACTGTAGTGTACCTCTCCTTGTTTTCATAACCGAGCACTGCATGAGAGTGCCACAGCGGCCTGAAGGGCTCACGTCCCTGTCTGCCCCGCAGAGCTGAGCGACAGCGGGTCGACCAAGAGTTCGCCCACAGGCTGACGCAGACCTTGGTCCTTCTGCCACCTAAGACGCCAGGGGTTTGCTCATCGCGTGTCGTTTTCATATCTCTTTGGTCTTCTTGTCTTTGGAGATATTGATGGTCTGGGAGAGTACAGGCCATTGTTTTGTTAGATGCTCCTCCGTTTGGGTTCTGGAAACTGGCGTGTAGTAACTTTAATAACTGATGAATCTAATTCTGTCTTTCTTTCTGTTCTTCATTTCCTTCCATTTTCCCTGTTGTTCTAGTTATTGTTTGCTTTTTCTTTCTGTTTTTCTCCTTTTAACATTTTTCTCTTAACTTTATTTTCCATTGGAAATGATCTCAAACTTAGACAAAAACTGTTGCTGTGGAACATAGAACTTCTTCTTTGGGAGTAAGCAGTCCACCTGGTGCCCTCTCATTCCTGAAGACTTCGGTGTTTATTTCCTCCAAAGGCACTGTCCCACCTCCTCAGGGGCACGCTACACACATAGGCTCTCTCAAAATGTAGTTGAGGGGCCAGTCTGGTGGTGCAGCGGTTAAGTTTGTGTGCTCGGCTTCAGCAGCCCAGGGTCCGCAGGTTCAGATCCTGGGCGCAGACCTACGCACCACTTGTCAAGCCATGCTGTGGTGGCGTCCCATATAAAGTAGAGGAAGATGGGCACAGATGTTACCCAGGGCCAATCTTCCTCAGCAAAAAAAGAAAAAAAAAGTAGTTTAGACATGTGTACCTCAGACTTTTCCTCCAGTCATGGAAAAATCTAGGCATTTAGAAATGTGTCTCAAGATTTAGAGAGGTGCAAGTGCTACTCTATATAAAATGTTATTTTAACTTTTGGTTAATTCTCCTTCAGGAAACTTCCTAATTGTCTAATTGCTCCCTTTTATTTCTGCTTTTCTTTTAATGCATTATATGAGGATATTTGGGGCAAAATACTGTTATCTTTTTTAAAATTTGAATTATATTTATTCAAAAGTTAATTTAAAAATATTCTATTGTCTTGAATAGCCCAAGAATTACTTAGGGGCTTGTGTTCTTTTTTTTTTTTTTTAATTTTATTTATTTATTTTTTCCCCCAAAGCCCCAGTAGATAGTTGTATGTCATAGTTGCACATCCTTCTAGTTGCTGTATGTGGGACGCGGCCTCAGCATGGCCAGAGAAGTGGTGCGTCGGTGCACGCCCGGGATCCGAACCCGGGCCGCCTGTAGCGGAGCGTGCGCACTTAACCGCTAAGCCATGGGGGCGGCCCACTGGGGGCTTGTGTTCTTATAAGACATGACCAAACAAAACTGACAACATGTAGGAAATGAAATTACAACTCATTTTCTAGCAGAGCAGGTGTAATTTAACACATATGGAAATAGCTCAATGTCATGGAATGCTCTGCAGTGTATTTAGGTTGGCTTGTCTTTTCCTGTGAATGGTCTCTCTGCTGACACGGGTTTTCCCTTTTCAGGATTTTCTGTACCTCACACCAACCCACATCCAGGCAGCGAGAGCGGGCAACGGTATCCACGCCATCCTGCTTTACCGACGCCAGCTGGACCGCGAGGAAATCAAACCAGTATGTAAACAAAGTGCTTTTTCACAAAATTATTTTAAAACCGTTTTATTGAAGTCTAGTTGACATATCACACATGTTTGACGCGTACAATCTGATAAGTTCTGACATATTTATATACGTATATATATCTGTGAAACCATCGCCATAATCGGCATAATAAACACATCCATCGCCCCCAGAACTTCCCTCGTGCGCCTCTGTGATCTCTCCGTTCCCCCCTCCGTTCCTTGCTGCCCCCCACCATTGCCACCAGGTAACCCCTCACCTGCTTTCTGTCACTCTAGATTCATTTGCATTTTCCAAAGCTTTATGTAAATGGAAGCACACAGTATGCACTTTTTTTTGGTCTAGCTTCTTTCACTCAGCATAATTTTTTTGAGATTTAATTCTCTTTGTTTATCCCAAATGGATATGTCTCACGTACTTTAGTTCTGTAATTGACCCTTCAAAGAAACTCTTGTTTGCTTTTGAAGGAACATGATATAGCTGGTGAGCTACTCGTGAGAAACAAGACATGTCCTTCTTAAATACTGCTTTGGTTTAAGTGTCAGCTTATAAATGACGACTAGAAAGTGCTATTTAGGAAGTGACGATTCGGGAAGTTGTGCCCTGGCTGGTTCAGCAGGTCCCCAGGGAAGCGTGCATCCAGGGGACAACTGTCCTCGATGGAGTTTGGAAAAGATTGGGTCCAGCCACCCCATGTGCACAGAAAACAAATCCAGCATTTCAGATGTGCGGTCTCCATTTGCTCCTGTTTTCTTCCCGCTGTGGAATGTTTGTTTGAAACCTCTTTTTGTTACAGATTCTTCTTTTGGGATCCACGGTTCCGCTCTGCTCTGCTCAGTGGGAGCGGATGTTTAACACTTCTCGGATCCCAGGGGAGGAGACAGGTGAGTGGAGCTTCCTGCGGGATCAGCACTCTCCATCCCCATGCTCAGCGTCAGGAGATGTCGGAGGAGAGGGCACGATTCGGGCTGCCCCCTCCCGAGACTTAGAGAGTTCAGGCTCATGAATGTTCCTCCTGTTAACTTTCCTTGGTCCTTCTCAGGCCTGGACAGCTGACTTATTTTCAGATTCAGTTTCTCTTCGGTTGAAGGTTGTCTGATCGGGTGTTTTCTCCAGGTCTGGTTAGGAATATTCCTGTTTCTTCATCTGGATCCCCAGGGGCGTTTTGCTCTGGATCACACGCAGGGTTTAGTGGGGAACGAATGCTGGATTGTGCTCGGGAAACTGGATTCGCGGTCCAGCAGCTCACTTATAGCAGCCTGACCTGGGACGCTGACCCCCCACCCCCCAGAATGCAAGGTGGCCACATAATCTGGCCAAGCCAGACACCCTCAAGGATGAAGGGGAGACACAACAGCTCACCTGGGACCGTCCCAGGCCAGCAGGGCTCAGGCTGTGCAGCCCGTGAGTGTCTGGATGGCCATGGGGGTAGGAACGACCTGCCACTCTCGATTGACAAGCGGGACCCTGTCTGAGACCTTAGAGCAGGCCTTTGTAATGAACCCCACTGCTGCTTTTGAAGCTGATTATGCAAAGTCCCGAGCTGATCCAGCTTTTGGGGTGTGTCCTTACAGCCCAGTACTTCCAGACTGGGAGCCCAGGCAGTAACTTGGGCTGTGATGATGGGCAGGGGCACTTGGACAAAAACGCTGGCCTCTGGGTGGCTTCCTTAAGTGGACCCAGCTTTCCTCTGACACGGCATTCAAAGCTTCTCTAGAAATTCACTGCTTTCACAGTGTGAGGTGTTTCTGACTAAAAAGTAAACCTCTTCTCTCTCCGTCATACGCTGGAGGCCACTGACCCATGGCCAGCCACGTGAGAAATGGACAAGGTGGCAAAAAGCAGTGTTGGGACAGTTCGCTGTTTGGAAAAAAGTGAAGTGGACTCTCTGCATCCTCTAACAGTGTTTTTGAAAATGATTTTAATAAAATGTTATACTTTTCTCTGTAGGGATCTTGTGCATATCATCTGTTAAGAGTTATTCCTAGGCACCTTATTGTTTTTGTTGTTTTAAATTTATTTTCAAGGTTTTGGTTATTGAGCATGTTACTTTGAGAGGGCCGCTGAAACAAAACAGCACAGACTGAATGGCTTCCATCACAGAAATGTGTTGTCTCCCAGCCCTGGAGCTGGACGTCCGAGACCCAGGCGTGGGCAGGGCTGGCTCCTCCCGAGGCCTCGCTCCTGGGTGTGTAGACGGCCGTCTCCTCCCTGGGTCCTCACGTGGTCGTCCCTCTGTGCGTGTCTGTGTCCTGATCTCCTCCTCTTATAAGGACCCCAGTCATACGGGATTAGGGCCCACCTTATGACCTGGTTTTCACTTAATTACCTCTTTAAAAGACTGTGTCTCCAAATACAGTCACATTCTGAGGTTAGGGCTTCAACATGAATGGGAGGGGCATATTCAGCCCATAACACTGGGGCGTAGGAATGCAAATGAGTTTTATAAATTGAGGTTATACTCAGCGGTATTCTTACTAATTTAAACAGCCTGTCGGGTTAGTTGGAATTTCTATGTGGCTGATCATAGCTGCAAAGGACTACGTTGATAGTTCCCTTCCAGTCCTTTTGTTTAGCTCTTTTTTCTTCTTTTACTGTACTGGCCAGGCTCTCTGGTATAATGTTGACTAGAGGGGGTCATTGGGTGCATTTTCTTATTTCTGGCTTTAAAGTAAAGGCTTTAAATGCGTGTTTCATGTAGCTTTCTGGTAGAAACCTTCAGCAGGTTTAGGAAGTTCCCTTCCATTCCAGGTTTGCTGAACATCTGAAAAAATTAGATGCAGTGTGGATATTGATGAGTTCTGTGTCTTATCTGGCCAGTCCCTTCCTAAGTGGTGTATCCTCAGTGGGTGGGGCAGGGCTTTCTCAGCGTCTCAGGCTGCACTGGGGCTGTTGTCTTAAGATTTCTTAGATTTCTGTGATTTCCTCTTGTTCTTTGTAATCCTCGTCATATTATTAATTGTGTCTGTAGCACATCTTCACCACCAGCCTGTATCTGCCTCATTCAGCCATTACTGTATGCCCCACCCCGAACGGTACTTAGGAGGACTTGATAAATATTCATTGAATGAATTTACTTAATCATATTCCTCTGATGTTTAAGCTTTTTAAAAAAATTTATTTTATTTTATTTTATTTTTTTGGTGAGGAAGATCAGCCCTGAGCTAACATCTCTTGCCAATCCTCTTCCTTTTTGTGGAGAAGAGTGGCCCTGGGCTCACGTCCCTTCCCATCTTCCTCTACTTTATATGTGAGACGCCTGCCGCAGCATGGCTTGATAAGCGGTGCGTAGGTCCATGCCCGGGATCTGAACCAGCAAACCCTGGGCTGCCAAAGCGGAGCACACGAACTTAACCACTACACCGCTGGGCCGGCCCAGATGTTTAAGCTTTTTAATGTTTCTCTCTAGGGTGCATTTTTCCCCCTATTTTTTTTTATTGTGGCAAAATACACATAACATAAAATTTACCATGTTGACCATTTTTAAGTGTATAGTCCAGTGTACTAAATAGATTCATAATGTTGTACAACCATCACCACCATCCACCTCCAAAATTCTTGTCACCTTGTAACACTGAATTTCCGTCCCCATTAGACACTAACTCCTCTGGGCCAGCCCTGTGGCGTAGCAGTTAAGTGCGAGCGCTCCGCTGCTGGTGGCCCAGGTTCGGATCCCGGGCGCACACCGATGCACCACTTGTCAGGCCATGCTGTGGCAGCGTTCCATATAAAGTAGAGGAAGATGGGCACAGATGTTAGCCCAGGACCAGTCTTCCTCAGCAAAAAGAGGAGGATTGGCATGGATGTTAGCTCAAGGCTGATCTTCCTCACCAAAAACGAAAAAAAAAAACACTTAACTCCTCATTCCCCACTGCCCCCAGCCCCTGGCAACAACCATTCTGTGTTCTGTCTCTATGAATTTGACTAAGTACCTCATATAAGTGGAATCATACGATATTTGTCCTTTTGTGTCTGGCTTATTTCTCTTAGCGTTATGTCCTCAAGGTTCGTCCATGTTGTAGCACGTGTCAGAATTTCCTTCCTTTTTAAGGCTGAATAATATTGTATTGTCAGGAGAGACCCCATTTGGCTTATCCCTTCATCTATCAAAGGACACCTGGGTTGCTTCCACGTTTTAGCTATAGTGAATAATGCTGCTTGTGAACATAGGTGTGCAAATATCTCATTGAAACCCTGCTTTCACTTCTTTTGGGGGATATACCCAGAGGTGGAATTGCTGGATCATAAGGTAATTCTATTTTTAATTTTTTGAGGATCCACCATACTTTTTTCCACAGTGACTGCACCATTTTACATTCCCATCAACAGCACGAGTGTTCCAATTTCTCCACATCCTCACCAACACTTGTTATTTTCGGGTTTTTGATAGTAGCCATCCTAATGGATGTGAGGTGGTATCTCATTGTAGTTTTGATTTTCATTTTCCCTAATGTTAGTGATGTTGAGCATCTTTTTATATGCTCGTTGGCCATTTGTATGTCGTCTTTGGAGAAATGTGTATCTCCAAAGAAAAGTTCTTTGCCCATTTTTGAATCAGGTTGTTTGTTTTTTTGTTGTTGAGTTTTAGAAGAGTTCTCTGTATATTCTGGATATTAATCCCTTATCCAATATGTGATCTGCAGATATTTTCTCCCATTCTGTGGGTTGCCTTTTCACTGTGTGGGTAGTGTCTTGATGCACAAATATTTTTAATTTTCATAAAGTCAATTTTGTCTGTTTTTTCTTTTTGTTGCCCATACCTTTGGCGTCATATCTAAGAAATCATTGCCAAATCCAATGTCATGAAGCTTTTGTCCTGTGTTTTCTTCTAAGTTTTATAGTTTTAGGTCTTACGTTTAAGTCTTTGACCTGCTGTGAGTTAATTTTCATATATGGTGTTAGGTAAAGGTCCAACTTCATTCTTTTACATGTGGATATCAGATTTTCTCAGCACCATTTGTTTAAGACTGTCCTTTCCCTATTGAATGATCTTGGCACGAATGATCTTGGCACTCTTGTCAAAAATCATTTGACAGGATACGTGAGAGTTTATTTCTGGGCTCTCTATTCTATTCCATTGGTCTATATGTCTGTGTTTATGCCAGTACCACACTCTTTTGATTACTGTAACTTGGGAGTAAGTTTTGAAATTAGAAAGTGTGAGTCCGCCATCTTTGTTCTTTTTCAAGATTGTTCTGGGCGGGGCCGCCCTGGTGGCGCAAGCGGTTAAGTGCACGCGCTCTGCTGCGGCATCCCGGGCGTGCACCGACACACCGCTTGCCAAGCCATGCTGTGGTGGCGTCCCATATAAAGTGGAGGAAGATGGGCATGGATGTTAGCCCAGGGCCAGTCTTCCTCAGAAAAAAAAGAGGAGGATTGGCAGATGTTAGCACAGGGCTGATCTCCTCACAAAAAAAAAAAAAAAAGATTGTTCTGGGCATTTGGGGTCCCTTGACATTCCTTTTGAAATTTAGGATGGGTTTTCCTATATTTGCAAAAAAACACCATTAGGATTTTGATATGGATTGTACTGAATCTGTAAATTGCTTTTGGTAGCACTGACATTTTAACAACATTGTCTTCCAATCCATGAACATGGGCTGTGTTTCCATTAACATCTTAACTTTAATTTCTTTCCCCAGTGTTTTGTAGTTTTCATTGTACAAGTCTTTCACCTCCTTGTTTAAGTTAATTCCTAAGTATTTTGTTCTTTTTGATGCTATTATAAATGAAATTATTTTTGTAATTTCCTTTTCAAAATATTAATTGTTACTATATAAAAATGCAACTGATTTTTGTGTGTTGATTTTGTATTCTGCTACTTTGCTGAATTCATTTATTAGTTCTAACAGTTTTTTTGTGTAATCCTTAGGGTCTTCTACATATAAGATCATATCGTCTGCGAACAGAGATAATTTTACTTCTTCCGTTCCAATTTGGATGCCTTTTATTTCTTTTTCTTGCCTAATTTCTCTAGCGGGAACTTCCAGTACTATGTTGAATAGAAGTGGTGAAAGTGGACATCCTTGTCTCTTTCCTCATCTTAGAGAAAAAGCTTTCAGTCTTTCACCATTGAGTATGATGTTTGCTGTTGATTTTCATAAATAGCTTTTATTGTGTGAAGGAAGTTTCCTTCTATTCCTAGTTTGTTGAGTGTTTATTTCCTGAAAATTGTCTTAAATTTTGTCAAATGCTTTTTCTGCATCAATAGAGATGATTGTGTTTTTTTCCTTCATTTTGTTGATGTGGCATATCGTTGATTGATTTTTGTATGTTGAACCCTCCTTGCATTCCAGGAGTAAATCCCTCTTGGTCATGGTGTATATACTTTTAATATGCTGCTGAATTCTGTTTGCTAGTATTTATCATCAATGTTCATAAGAGATATTCATTTGTAGTTTTCTTGTGATGTCTTTTTCTGGCTTTGGTATCAGGTTCTGCTGGCCTCATAGAATGAATTAGGAAGTATTCCTTCCTCTTCATTTTTTGGGAAAAGTTTTAGAAAATTGGTATTAGTTCTTTAAATGTTTGATAGAATTCACCAGTGAATCTATTGGGTTTAGGGCTTTTCTTTGTTGGGAGATTTTTGATTACTGATTACATCTCTACTAGTTATAGGTCTGTTCAGATTTTCTGTTTCATGGTTTAATCTTGGTAGGTTTTGAGTGTCTAGGAATTTATCCATTTCATCTAGGTTATCCGATGTGTTGGTGTACAGTTATTCGTAGTTATCTCTTACAATCCTTTTTATTTCTGTAGAATCAGTAGTAATGTCCCTACTTTCATTTCTGATTTTAGTAATTTGAGGCTTCTCTCTTTTTCTCTTAGTCCGTCTAGCTAAAGGTTTGTCAATTTTGTTGATCTTTTCAAAAAAGGCTTTGGATTTTATGGATTTTTCTCTCCTGTTTTTCCATTCTCTGTTTCATTGATATCTGCACTTAATCTTTATTATTTCTTTCCTTCCTCTAGCTTTGGACTTAGTTTGTTCTTCTTTTTCTAGTTCCTTAAGTTGTAAAGTTAGGTTGTTGATTTGAGATCTTTCTTGTTTTTTAATGTAAGTGTTTATAGCTATAAATTTCCCTCTTAGCACTGCTTTCACTGAGTCCCATAAGTTTTGGTATGTTGTGTTTTTGTTTTCATTGGTCTCTAAGTATTTTCTTATTTCCCTTGTGATTTCTTCTTTGATCCATTGGTTAGGAGTGTGTTGTTTAACTTCTACAAATTAGTGAATTTTCTAGTTTTCTTTTTGTTATTGATTTCTAACTCATCCCGTTGTGATCAGAGAAGATACTTTGTATGATATCTATCTTTTTAAATCTGTTGACACTTAATTTGTGGCCTAACATGTGGTCTATCCTGGAAAATGTCCCAAGTGCACTTGAGAAGAGTATGTGTTCTGTTGTTGTTGGGTAGAGTGTTCTGTATATGTCTGTTAGATCTAGTTGGTTTATTGTGTTGTGTAAGTCCTCTCTTTCCTTACGTATCTTCTGTCTGGTTGTTCTATCCATTATTGTGAATGGGGTATTGAAGTCTCCAATTATTATTGTAGAACTGTCTGTTTCTCCCTTTAAGTTTATCAGTTTTTGCTTCATATATTTTGATGGTCTGTCATTGGGTATATAATCATTTATAATTGTTATTTTCTTGCTATATTGAACTTTTAATTAATATGTAATGTCCTGGGCCAGCCTCGTGGCGTAGCAGTTAAGTGCACTCACTCCGCTGCTGGCAGCCTGGGTTTGGATCCTGGGCGTGCACCGACGCATCGCTTGTCAGGCCACGCTGTGGTGGCGTCCCATATAAAGTGCAGGAAGATGGGCACGGATGTTAGCCCAGGGCCAGTCTTCCTCAGCCAAAAGAGGAGGATTGGCAGATGTTAGCTCAGGGCTGATCTTCCTCACACACACACACACACACACACACACACACACACACACACACACACACAAAATGTAATGTCCTTCTTTGTCTCTTGTAACCTTTTTGATTTAAAGTTTCTTTTCTTTGATATTGGTATAGCCTCTTCTGCTCTCTTTTGGTTACTATTTGCATGGAATATCTTTTTCCATCTTGTCACTTTCAATCTGTTTGTGTCTTTGGATCTCCAGTGAGTCTCTTGTAGACAGCATATAGTTTGGTCATGTGTTTTTATCCATTCTGCCAATCTCTGTCTTGATTGGAGAGTTTAATCCATTTACATTTAAAGAAATTACTGATAAGGAGAGACTTAATTCTGTCATTGTGCTATTTGTTTTCTACATGCCTTGTAGCTTTTTTGCCCTTCATTTCCTGCATTGTTGTCTTTCTTCTTTTATGTTTAGTTGATTTTTTGTAATGAAATGTTTAAATTCCTTTCTCATTTCCTTTTGTGTGTATTCTGTGGCTATTCCCTTCATGGTTACTATTGAGATGACATTTAACATCCTAAAGTTATAACGCTAAGCTGAATTTATATCAGCTTTATACCTAACTTCAATAACCTACAAAAACTGCTTGTTTACAGCTCTATCCCCACCATTCAGTTGTTAATGTCACAAAATTACATCTTTAGAATTGTGTTCCCTAAATCACAAACTAATAATTCTTTGAAATGCATTAGTCTCCTAAATTATGTAGAAAAAAAACGTAGAATTACAAACCAAAGTTACAATAATGCTGGCTTTCAGACTAATGATTGTTTTTTAGAAAAATGTATCAGTCTCTTAAATTATGTAGAAAACAAGAAATGGAGTTACAAACCATTGTTGCCCATTTATTTACCTTTATGGAGATCTTCATTTCTCCATCTGGCTTCGAGTTACTGTCGAGTGTCCTTTCATTTTGCTTTGTAGGACTCCCTTGAGCACTGCTTATAAGGCAGGTCTAGTGGTAATGAACTCCTGCAGCTCTTGTTTATTTGGGACCCTCTTAATTTCTCCCACACTTTTGAAGGACATTTTGCCAGATCTAGGATTCTTGGTTGACGGTTTTTGTCTTTTAACACTTTGAATGTATCAGCCCGCTGTCTCCTGGTCTCTAAAGTTTCTGATGAGAACTGCTGATCGCCTTATTGAGGATTCTGGGGTGCATTCTTATGAGCTCTTTTCTTTAATTTTCCACTTCTCTCTAAGAACATTTTCTAAGTCGCCTACTGTAATTAAATATTGATAAGTATCTGTGCTGTCTGAATGCTTGCTCTATATGAGTGGACGTTTTATGATTATTGTCTTTTTAATTCTTGCACATCCGTACGAGGGACACAAGTTGTGTTTCCATTTTACAGATGAGAAAATGGAGCTTGGACAGGGTTAAGTCTTTGGCCCTGGATGAAATGTCCAGTGAGTGACCAAGGGAAGCTTAGAAGTCAGGCCTGTCTGATTCCAAAACTCCCAATTCTGATGCTGTACTTAATCTCTACAAACTCTTGAGAAATGGACACGTGAGCCGAGTGGAGTGATGTGGGGTGAAGCGTTGGTCCCACCAAGAAGTCGGGGGTGCCTTTCTTACCTTCATCTAACCTTGAGCCTCTGGATTTTGTGTCTCGCCCCGCGCCCCTCCTCAGACACCATCCAGCACTTAAGGGACAGCAAGCACATTGTCGTGTTCCACAAAGGGCGCTACTTCAAGGTCTGGCTGTACCACGACGGCAGGCTGTTGAAGCCCCGAGAAATCGAGCAGCAGATGCAGAGGATTTTGGATGACCCCTCGGAGCCTCAGGCTGGGGAGGCGAAGCTGGCGGCGCTCACTGCCGGAGAAAGGTGTGCTGCTCCTCTGTGATGTCGGTCCTGTCTGGAGGCTGTGGGGGCGCCTACGGTTCTCTTCTTTACCCAGGGGCCCAGCTGGAGGGGAGGCCTGTGTCCTCGACCTGCAGTGGCACGGGGCAGGGCTAGAGTCTTGTTGGCTCAGCTTTGTTCCAAGGGAGCAGTTTCCTCCCTGTCCCGTGGGTCACCCTGGCCATCTCTGTGTGTGACAGGCAGGCGTGCCTGTGGACGGATGCCAAGGCACTTCACAGAGAGAAGGAGTTAGGCTTTTTCATGGGGCTGTGGGCATATTTAATTTAGGAAACAGAACAAGTGTAAACCAAGGCCTCTGTGTCAGGGATAAATTTCCTGCCTCATCTAAAGACCGTTCAGAGGATCATTTTGTTATTCGAGGAATTAGCTTGTACAAATAGAACAGAGTTTCTCAGCCTTGGCTCTGTACACATTGCGGCTGGATAATTCTTTGTTCCAGTGGAGGATGCTGTCCTGTGCTTTGTAGGATGTTGAGCAGCATCCCTGGCCTCTATCCACTGGCTGCCAGTAGCAATCACCCCGTTGTGACAAGCAAAACTGTCTTCAGATTTTGCCCCGTGTTACTGGGGGGCAGTATCATCCCCAGTTGACAACCACCGAGTTACAGCTGTTAGGGCAGCGTGGGGAGCAAGGTGGTGAGTGACCCCCCCTAGAGAAGAGGAGAATGCCCTGGGTGAGGGCACGCAGCCGGTGGCAGTGAGCTGGGAGGACCAACAGGCGGCAGAGGCTCCAGGGAGCGGAGTGCGTGCCTGCACAGCACAGCATGCTGGGACCCGCGGAGTGGGTCAGGGATGCTGGAACGCAAGGCAAGGAGGGTCCGTGTGCCCGAATACATTTGGGCTTGGTTCTGCGACCGCGTACCGTTAAGGGACCACTTTAGGCTGGGGCGATCCGAGCAGATTTATGAGATTGTTCTGGTCCAGAGGATCCTCAGGCAGTGAGGGCAGTGTGTGCGGGAGGAGAAGCTCGGTCTGAGAAGCCCAGGAGTATTTGCCATCACTGGGGCGTTGACTCAGCTGGAAGGAACAGCGCTGGGGAGTGTCCTGGGGAATGAGCTCCCTTCCTGAGAGCTGGTAGAGCATCAGCGGGGCTGCCAATTTGGTGGAGGCTGGGTGGGCACAGGTGCTGCTGAGGGACCCACTCACCCCAGGGGCTCAGTGAACCCCCAGCCCTGATGCTTCCCCCATGGGGCACTGCCCCATCTCACCCACGTGAGTCCTTCACACAGAGTGCCAAGTGTATGTCCCATCACGTCACCTTCCTGAGCCTTCACACAGAGCACTGAGTACGTAGCAGCCATCCTTGTTGTCACCATTGTCCTCTGGCACCAAGGAGAGCAGTTGGGGCTGGGCATGCGTTGGGACCCGTTGTGTTTATGGGCTTGTTGGCACCACGGGCTGCCTCGGCCAAGCACTCGGGGAGAGAAGGGGGAGACAGAGGCCAGATGGCCCTGATCTGGAAGGGTAGGCAGGGGCAAAGGACCTGGGGAGGGCCCGAGTGAGGGGCACCCAGGAGTGATTGGTTGGGGTGACTCTCAAGAAGTGGGCGTCGTGTTAGCTCCTCATATGCCACTTAAGGTGGGATGAAGAGAATCCTTTGAATTTGGCTCCAAGGGGCATCCATTATCATGCGGATGTTCTGTGGTCATTAGTAGCATGGACTCGGGGCAGGCTGGCCTGGGTTTAATTCCTCCCTGCCACAAAATAGCTGTGACCTCATCTTTGTGCCTCAGTTGCCACATCTGAAAGATGGGAATGGTGGTGTTGAGCAGTGAGCTAGTCCATGAAAAGGCTTGGACCAAAGCTTGGCAGGAGGGAAGGACTTACACCCACTTGCTGTGACTTCTGCTGCCAGAACTCACTTAGGATGGTTCCCCTGGAGGGGGTGCGATGGTAGTGGGGCCAGATGAGCATGTAGGGGAGCTCTTTCTCTGGGTCTGCTGCCCCCAGGCAGCTGAGCTCACAGCGCCAGTCTGCATTCTCGTTGTTCATTCAGCTTTTATTGCAGAAGGTTATGTGCCAGGCCTTGTGCTCTGCACAAGATGCAAGGAGATGAGGCCCCTGCCCACAAACAGTGCAGTCCAGCTGCAGGCAGTTGGATAACGGCAGATAGAGAACATCATAAATGTGTAATTTCCTTACATGCCTAAAAAACTGTGAAAAACGTTGTCCTTTCAAACATATGTGCACAGAGATGTCACGAATTGTTTTTATTTATTTATTTATTTATTTTTTAAATTTTTTGTTTATTGCAGTAACGTTGGTTTATAACATTGTAAAAACTCCAGGTGTACATCATTATACTTCCATTTCTGCATAGATTACATTATGTTAACCACAAAAATACTAATTACAGCCCATCACCACACACATGTACCGAATTATCCCTTTCACCCTCCTCCCTCCCCCCTTCCCCTCTGGTAACCACCAATCCAATCTCTGTCCCTATGTGTTTGTTTGTTGTGGTTATTATCTACTACTTAATGAAGGAAATCATATGGTATTTGACCTTCTCCCTCTGACTTATTTCACTTTGCATAATACCCTCAATGTCCATCCATGTTGTCACAAATGGCTGGATTTCATCGTTTCTTATGGCTGAGTAGTATTCCATTGTGTATATATACCACATCTTCGTTATCCATTGTCACGAATTGTTTTTAATCCTTCCGTCAGAGTCCCCTGGGCCAAGTGTCGCCAAGCCTATTTTGGGCGTGGGAAAAATAAGCAGTCTCTTGATGCCGTGGAAAAAGCAGCATTCTTCGTGACACTGGACGAAACAGAACAAGGATACAGAAGGGAGGACCCGGACACGTCACTGGACAGCTACGCCAAGTCCCTCCTCCACGGCAGGTGCACTGACAGGTACCGCACTTGCCGTCTGAAAGACAGTCGTTTGCCTGTGAACTTGGAGCAAGTGTTACACGTGGCTGACACACAGCCTCAGCTGTCTCTACTCTTAAGGAATAAGGCGAGCATAAAAATATAACTTTCAGTTTTCTTCTTCCCCACCAAAACTCGCACGCACACACACAGACCATAAGCAGCAAAGTTGGGATTCTTCCCCTCCCTGTGCATGTCCACCTCCCTTTGGAGATGCTGGTCTGAGGAGTGGCTGCCGGGCACCCGGACCCAGGCCAGAGAAGGTGGTGGGTGGGGCCTGACCAGGATGTCGGCTGTGGCCCTGCCCACTGGTCACCTGACTGTTATGAGGTTGTTCCACCTCCTGGAGGCTCCTTTTCCTTATCTGTAAAGTGAGGTCCTGCCTCCCCGTCAGGTTGGGGGCGAGGATCGCTGAGATGGGGGGTGTGCTCGGGCACATATAGCTTCCCGTCTCTCCTTGGTTGCCGTATGCATCCTTTTATTCTATAATAGTGTGTCCTGTTCTCTTTCTAGTCTCTGGTATAAAAGTGCTTCTCTGTCTGGAACAAGGAAGAAATGAATGATTTAGAGATCTGTATGTGCCTTTATCATCACTCTACAGAGATTTATTAACAGCTGCTAGCTGTTCACGGGGTGGGTGCCAAGTCAAGGAGCCCATCCAGAATAAAACAAATACATAGCTTTTGTTTATTTGCCTCTTTTTAAACATTTAAATTCCATAAACATTTTTGTTTCACGTAGGTGGTTTGACAAGTCATTCACATTTATTGTTTTCAAAAATGGCAAGATGGGCATGAACGCAGAACACTCCTGGGCTGACGCGCCGATTGTTGGCCACCTTTGGGAGGTGAGTTTTTGCAGCTTTAACTTGAATGTGGAAATTGCTGTTGCAAATCCAAACCCCAGACCGAATTTAATTTTTTAGTACAGTCAAGTGCCGCATAACGACATTCTGGTCACTGATGGACTGCATATGTGACAGCGGTCCAGTAAGATTAGTACCACGTAGCCTAGGTGCGTGGTGGGCTCTACCATCTATGTGTGTGTAAGTACACTCTAGGATGGTCGCTCAATGATGAAGTCGCCTAATGACGCATGTCTCAGAACATATCCCCATCATTAAGCAACGCATGATAGTGTTTGATTGTGTAATAAGAATTTTTACACGTGTTGGTACTGCATATAAAGTTAAATGACCAAATGAAAGACATTCTTGTCTTCATTTCCTACAACTTAGGTTTCTTAAATAGAAATGCATTTAATGCCATCTTCCGATGGAACTGAAATAACAAAATAGCATGGGCTGGCCTGGTGGTGTAGTGGTTAAGTGCTCGTGCTCCACTTTGGCAGGCCAAGGCTTCACAGGTTCTGATCCCGGGTGCGTACCGATGCACTGCTTGTCAAGCCGTGCTGTGGTGGCATCCCATATAAAGTAGAGGCAGATGGGCACCGGTGTTAGCCCAGGGCCAATCTTCCTCAGCAAAGAGAGGAGGATTGGTATCGGATGTTAGCTCAAGGCTGATCTTCCTCACAAACAAACAAAAAAAAACCAAAATAGCAGTTGGCTCTAATGCAGTGACTGCAGAGCAGAACAGAAACTCAGCTTTTTCTGAAATAAACCATCCTTTATTTGCTACATTTCACAGATTTTCCTATCTACCAAGTTTTAGGGCAAATAGAAGCATAAGCCTATTAAAATTTTGGTTTATAAAAACACAGCATGCCTTTTACCATAGCATTTAATTCTTAAAATTACCCAGTTACTTAAAAACCACCAACCCCCTGTCATCCTCTCCCTCCACCCAGCTTTTTAATTTTATTTATTTATTTTTCCCCCCCAAAGCCCCAGTAGATAGTTGTATGTCATAGTTGCACATCCTTCTAGTTGCTGTACGTGGGACGCGGCCTCAGCATGGCCGGAGAAGCGGTGTGTCGGTGGGCGCCCGGGATCCGAACCCGGGCCACCAGCAGTGGAGCACGCGCACTTAACCGCTAAGCCACGGGGCCGGCCCTCCACCCAGCTTTTTAAAATACAGTATGGATTGGCCCTGCCAATCATTTTTCAAAATTCATTTCTCTGAGCTGTTGGAACTGTGTCATGTTTGGCATGAAAAATTGAATGAAGGTGTTGTTTTCTTAACTCACCCATCAGGTTCTTGTTTAAAGAAAGTGCTCCAGTCTAGGATCGTCGACAGTGGACTTGACCCAGACATTCTGAGTTATCTCGGTTTGATGAGACTTGAGGCAGATTACCGTTAAGGCCACAAGCCCTCTGAGATTTGCAGTGGACGCTAAGACTGTATTTTTGCAATCTTTTTGTTTTGCTTCTGCTCCAGTAAATGCAGTGGAATAAAATGACCTTTAGGTCGCTGCATGTGCAGGCAACACATCTCCGTGACTGCAGGCTGATCCCCTTAGTGTCCTTCCCAGGGCGGGGAGCCCAGGTTGTGGACCTGAAATTGAATCCTGTAGTAAGCGTGTAAAGGTGTCTCAATGCATCACCTCATTCTTCTTTCTTTAAATTTCTCCCAGGGCTTTTTATAAGATTGTATCTGTCCGTTTTTCTTCCCAGAGCTACACAAAGTCTAGAGCAAGTCGTGCTTTCTCTTGCAGGGCCTTTGCACGTGCTTGCTCCTCCTCCCAGAACACCCTTTCCCTGGCCACCAGGCCGTTGAGGTCGCAGCTTGACCCCACCTCCTCTAGGCAGTGTCCCTCTCCCCCTGCCCTCTCAAGACTAGGTTAGGAGCTCCTGTTAGCCCTTCCTCGACTTCTCTTGACTGTCTTACCTCTGGTTAGGATCTTGGCAAAACCTAACCTGCTGTTCCTTTGGCCAGCAGAGATTTTCTATGTGGGAAAAAGGATAAAAAGGGAAATACAAAGTACTCCAGTCTTCAAGACAGCAGTGTGGTCCTCAGACATTAGTACATGGTAAGAGCAGCCAGTAGCTAAAGGCTCTTCACCGTCCTTGAGTCTCTGCTGATGCCAACAAAGGCTTAGAGATCCTTTCAGCTGAAAAGCCAGCAGAGATCAAACCACCTTCGCACCTCTGGACACAGCAGCAAGACACACTTAGATCTTTTTGCAGAGCATAATCATCCAGGCCTGTTACACCCTATTCCAAGGACTTTCTGAGTGATAAGTGCGTAAGAGCTGTGCTTTGGTAAAGGAGAAAGAATCTGAACCACGGGCAGTCTAGACTACACAGGGTGAATTGACCAAGTAGAGAAATCTACTGGATATTGACAAGGTCAGGCTTATATTTTTAAGTATCTGGATAAGGTCAGGATAAAGGGATTTAGCCTTAGCCTAGGGTGACCAGCTAGAAGTGGTGATGTTTGTTACTGCCCAGCTGACAGAATGGCCTGTGACTCCAGGGACCGGATGGGAGCCCGGATGCTCCCCACCTGGACGGGAGCTGACCCACTCTCTAGTCGTGGAGGCCCAGGCCAAATGAAAACAGGCTAGTGCAGTGATACCGTCATACCAGTTAAAAACAAATCTGAATTTGAATCAGAGTCAAAGTTGAATCCCATTTGTTCTCGATGTATTTCTGATGTTTAAATGTGTTGGGTTCTTGGAGGCTCTGACGCAGAGCGGCTCAGACACAAATAGGCTGACTCCTTCAGTCGCTCAGATCAGCACAGACCCCGACCACACATGTACACGGCCCGCTCCACGCTCCCCACCCTGGAGGCCCCATCCTCCTCGCCATCTGACAGTGTCGCCATCTGACTTGGAGTTGTTTTTGCCTCTCCCACTGGAATGCGAGCACCCTGAGCACAAGGATTTCTTTTTCAAAAAATGTTTTCATTATTGAGATATAATTCACATACCATAAAATTTACGTTCTTAAAGTATACAATTCAATGGGTTTTGTATATTCACAAGGTGGTTGTGCGACCATCAGCACTATCAAATTCCAGGACATTGTTATCACCCCTCAAAGAAATTCCCCACTTCTTTCACCTCTTGCCCCAGCCCCTGACAGCCACTAATCTACTTCCTGTCTCTATTGATTTGCCTATTCTGGCCATTTCATAGAAATGGAATCATACAACATTTGGTCTTTTGTGTCTGGCTTCTTTTACCTAGCATAATGTTTTCAAGGTTCAGCCATGTTGTAGCATTATTGATGCTTCATTCCTTTATTTGGCTGACTAATATTCCTTGTATGATTATACTGCATTTTGTTTATCTCTTCATCACTTGATGGACATTTGGGCTGTTTCCACTTTTTGACAACTATAAATAATACTTGTGTGGACATGTGTGTACAAGTTTTATGTGAACATATGTTTTCATTTCTCTTGAGTACATCCTCAGGAGTGGAATTGCTAGGTCATATGGCCATCTTTAACTTTTAGAGGAAAAGCAGAAATTCTTGTCTGTTTTGTTCACCGTTCTCGCCCTGGTGCTCAGAAGATCTGCTGGACCCACAGTCAGTGCTCAGTCAATACTGGTGAATAAGTTGGCTTAGGTTTCCCACCAGTGAAAAGAGCATATCCACACCTGCACTCGGGTCCCGGCTCACTGAGGAGTGGAGCTTGGACAGCCTGCCTCACCTCTCTGAGGCGCAGTTTTCTCGTTTATACACATGGGAATGGTAGTTACCACCTTACAGGCTAGATGTAACTGTTCAACTGGATAGCAGCCAGAGAGCACTAGCGTGCAGCCGGGACCTGGAAGTAGGCTCCGAGCAGCTTCCTGTGCGTCAGAACGATAATCTTCTCTGACTTGACACACGTATCTTTTTATTTTTGACAGTATGTCATGTCCACTGACTGCTTTCAACTGGGTTATGCGGAGGATGGACACTGTAAAGGCGAGACCAACCCAAACATTCCGTACCCCACCAGGCTACAGTGGGACATCCCGGAGGAAGTAAGTGTGAATTATCAGACAATGGGTAATGATCTTGGGTGGGAAACGAATTCAGACTGTCAGAGCCGAATTTTCCAGCTGTACTTCCTGAGCATTCGTGAGCTCAGTTGAAGACCACGGAGACCGAAATTTGTCCACCTCGGGAATTTTCGCTGGGGCCATGGAGCTGCTGCAGCTCCTGTTCCCTTGGAAGCCTCAGTAAATGCTTCTTCTTCCATTTAAAGCTTTTGGCTGAGATTGTCAGTGAGATCTGCAGCTCAAACTTAGCTGGACATCACAATGTAAAAGTAAAAAATAAAATCACTTTGTTTAGAGTTGAAATAGTCTCCATCACTCATTTATAATTCTTAAACTTAAAATAATTTTTGTTCCTTTTAAAGATTCTCAGATGCAGTCTCCACTCAGTAGAAGCCCTTTGGGGAAGGAATTTGAGGGTTGGAAATACAAAATCCCAGCTCATCTAATCCAAGCAGGAATATTCCTGGGGCCCAAGAACTGATTTTCAATGTAGAAGATCCTGTATCTCGTGTTGCAGTCTTATGCAGTTGCTTATGTAGTACGTGGGGCTGGTGTGTTGTTCCTCAGAGAGATGTACCCTCTGCCAGAGTGCGTGGGCTTAGGTCCTTCTGGCTAACCAAGTCACTCACCATTTATTTAAAAAAATTTTTAATAAGATTTAATTTTTTTAGAGAAGTTTTAGTTTCACAGCAAAATTGAGCAGAAGGTTCAGAGATTTCCCATATGCCCCTTGCCACCATAGATGCACAGCCTCTTTCACTATCAACATCCCCCAGCAGAGTGGTACATTTGTTATAATCCATGAACCCACTGTTGACACGTCATCATCACCAAAGTCCACAGTTGACATTAGGGTTCACTTTTTGTGTTGTACATTTTGTGGGTTTGGACAGATGTATAATGTCATGTACCCATCATTATGGTGTCATACAGAGTAGTTTCACTGCCCTAAAAATCTTCTGTGCTCTGCCTGTTGATCCCTCCCCACCCCCCAACCCCTGGCAACTTCTGATGTTTTTACTGTCTCCATAGTTTTGCCTTTTCCAGAAGGTCATACACTTGGAATCAGACAGTACGTGGCCTTTTCAGGTTGGCTTCTTTCACTGAGTAACATGCGTTTAAGCTTCCTCCATGTCGTTTCATGGCTTGAGAGCTCATTTCCATTGGATGGTTGTACTACAGTCCATTTATTTTTTAAGATTTGTTCCTCGATCGCCACCACGTAACAATAGTGGATTTCACAAAACAAAACCCATGACTGTTCGGCATGCCCTTCGGGGTCCCATTGGGAAGCAGGAAGCCCCAGCATCCTTCCTGTATTCTTCCTGCTCGGGCCACCCCACCGCCCTTCGAGGAAGTGGGGAGTGCCACATTGCTAACACACTGCATAACCTGGATATGCATAACCTTTCTGGAAAGAACCAAGAGGAAAAAGTGATATGTGTATTTCCAAGCAACGATTCTGTTAGCTGCACTGCAAGCTAGCTCGCAGTTTTCTTCAGGGTACGTGTCAGAACCTCCCCCGATAAGTAAAACCTGTTTCTCCTTTTTCTCAAGTGTCAGGAGGTGATAGAGACGTCCCTGAACACAGCGAACATTCTGGCCAGCGATGTGGATTTCCATTCTTTTCCATTCCACACTTTTGGGAAAGGACTGATCAAGAAATGCAGAACGAGTCCGGACGCCTTTGTGCAGCTCGCCCTGCAGCTGGCTCATTACAAGGTAAGAGCCACGAGCCGGGGCTGTCATCCTGAGCGCTTTTGGGGTTCCTCAACACAGGCCCAAGGCCTTTGCCCAGTGGGTAGGGAAGGCTGGAGACCTGTCATGGGAGAGAGCGGCCGCTGGTGTGGAAGTACAGCCATGCTGGGTCTTGTGTGTCACCGTGTGGAGTGCTTCTGCCACATACAGGACGGGACACGTGTTTAGCAGAACTGCTCTTGGGTAGCAGTAGTTTCCTGTATTACCCAGGAGACGGAGGATCTGGGGGATGGAAGCAAAGTGGGATCTCATTGCTCTACAACGAGGAGAATTAGACTTTAAAATAAGCCACAAATCCTAGAGTTTGGTAAAGCGGAAATACTTAGGGCAAATGACTTGTGGTCTCTGAACTTTGACATCCTCTTCCAGAAATGGGGACATGACCAGCCCCTGGGGGTCTCTGGGATGGAGGGGTCCCTGTGTACACAGAAGCACACAGTGTTTCCACCCCCTTTCTCTGGGCACCTGGTCACATTTCGGCTTGCACGTTGTGGCCCCATTGGAGGAAGCAGCGGAGGCCCCTAGGAGGACCTAAGTGGGACTTTGTGCCTCTTGGAGGGAGCATTCCACCCCAGGGAGGGCACCCTCGGTTTCCTGGGGCAGCAGAAGTCGTTGTGGCGTTGGCTCAAGATATGCCCTGTCTTTAATTGAAAACTCCTGTTTTATTTATCTTTTTTTTTTTTTTGTGAGGACGATCAGCCCTGAGTTAACATCCGTGCCAATCCTCCTCTTTTTGCTGAGGAAGACTGGCCCTGGGCTAACATCCGTGCCCATCTTCCTCCACTTTATGTGGGACACCGCCACAGCATGGCCTGACAAGTGGTGTGTCGGTGCACACCCAGGATCTGAACCCAGGCCGCCAGCAGCGGAGCACGGGTACTTAACCGCTACGGCACGGGGCCGGCCCCAAAACTCCTGTTTTAAAACTTGAGTGTGGCACACATGTGCCGAGTAGAGTGTCCTTGAGAGAACAGCTGCTACCATTTTTGGGTTTTGCTTGGTACCGGGCACTGGCCCAAGATCTTTACGCATGTCACTCTCACAGTCCCCTCACCAGGGAGGGGTACTGTTAGCCCATTTTACAGGGAGGAAACAGGTACAGAGAGGTGAGGAGACCTGCCGAGGTGACACTGGAGTATGTGGCAGGGAGGGATCCACGTGGCGCTTGAGTCCACCCCTGTAGGTTGGACTGCTCTGTAACTCAAGAAACAGATGCAGAACAGTGTAAGAGGCAATGTGGCTACCCGATACACTAGAACTGATGGGCCAAAATTGTAACTGAAATTGACGCCGATACAGTTCTTAGTAAAGATGATCGCAACATGAAGCTTTCTTTTCCTAAATAACGTACCCACAGAAGTGTAAGGACCAAAAGCCGCTGGGGATAGCACAGTCTTTGTAGGAGATTTTAGCTCAGCTCTTTGTCTGACAGATCGAGTGGCTAAAAGATATAACGGGATTGAGGAGTTGGATCTTAGGCTTAATAAGCTTGATTTTTAAAGTTGATAAGCAGACTTTGCACCTAAACATGCAGTTTGGGACTATAAAAGGAGCTGACACTTCTGAGACAGGGAAGATTTTGGTAAGAGAACACTAGGTTCCGTAGTGATGCATTTGAAAAGGTTGACGAAGTGATTGTTTTCTGTGGCAACACAAATGAGTAACGCTGACCCGAGACAAGGTAGAAAGCCTGAGAAGGTCTGTCCCCACAGATGAAAGAGAAGCTGTCAGAGAACCACTTGTAAGGTGTACCTGCTCGAGGCAGCTTCCTCCATGGCTTTGAAGAGCATATGGCTCCAGAGCCTTCGGAAAGGCAGGAAGCTGGCCGATTGATTCCCGGAATTAGCCTCCCTCTGATCAGGATAATGAGCTGCATGGAGCCGGCCCCGGGCACCATGCTGGGTGCTTTGCAGGAGCTGAGTAAACCTCACGCCAACCCAAGGAGAGTAGGTTCATTTCCGCTTCACACAAGAGGAGGTGTATCCCGCCTGGATCTACAGCTTGTCATGGCAAGGTGAGGCTTGGATCCAGGCAGGCTAGTTCTAGAACCCATGTCTTCAACCGTTGTGATACAGCTTAATTTGATGGATACACAACAAAAGAAAGCCAGTTTTGCTCATAAATATAAATACAAAGAATCTAAATAAAATATTAGCAAATAGAATCTGCCACTATAGGAAAAGTATAATCACCAGCAACAGCTTATACCAGTGGCTGGAGGATGGTTTGGTATTAGTAAATCCAATAATAGATTAAATCATATTACTACATCAGAGAAGAAACCAGGCAGTCACTTTGACAGAATGACAGGCATTCAAAATTTAACATCCATTCCCGATAACAGCTCTTGGTAATGGGGGCTATTTCCTTAATGTGATAAATACCATCGTGTATCAGTAGCCAGCAGATGGCTTTAAAGGTGAAAATGTGGAGGCAGCCCCATTAAAATAAGAAGTATGAGGCTGTCTCCAGCAGCTCCACTGTTCTCGAATGTCTTTCCATAAATGCTGAGAGCAGCTGACAAGATAATCGGGCAGGGGGAGCATCTGTATGCCTACTCGGAAGATGGAACAGGTGGAAAGCTGTTACAGTGAAGAAATGTGCTCAGTAAGGGGGCCTGGTGCAGAATTATACACATACCAGTATCTTCCTCATGTAGCAGTGATAGTCAAGTAGAAAATATAATGGAAACTAAACACAAAAATCTAGGATCCCCAGGCATCGTTTGTAAAGCAGACAGGACCTTTGGGAAGAAAGGCCAGATCTACGGAGAAGGGATGGACACTCTCAGAAAGGGAGGAAAGTCCATGATTTTGGATAAAAGACTTGACACCACAGAGATAACTGTTCTCAGGTCACACTGAACATAGAGATCTGAAGATGATTTTAGGAAAGAGGCTTGACCGACTGATCCTCAAGGTCACCTGGAAGAGCTGACATTTGCGAATAACCAGGAACATTCTGAAAAAGAAAAGTCTTAAGGTGGAGACAGGGCCGGGTGAGGTGGAGACTTGCTCTTTCAAAGCCTAAAATAAAGATGTCAGAAGATTATAGTAATTAATGTGGTGTAGTCCTGGTGCAAAAATACTTCCATGGAAAAGTATATGTTAAAGGATAGGAGGGCCGGCCCTGTGGCTTAGCGGTTAAGTGCGTGCGCTCCGCTACTGGTGGCCCGGGTTCGGATCCCGGGCATGCACCTATGCACTGCTTCTCCGGCCATGCTGAGGCTGCGTCCCACATACAGCAACTGGAAGGATGTGCAACTATGACATACGGCTATCTTCTGGGGCTTTGGGGAAAAAAAAGGAGGAGGATTGGCAATAGATGTTAGCTCAGAGCCGGTCTTCCTCAGCAAAAAGAGGGGGATTAGCACGGATGTTAGCTCAGGGCTGATCTTCCTTACACAAAAAAAATAAATAAATAAAAAAGGATAGGAGACCTTTAACATCAAGGGAAAGGGATGAATCGATTAGTAAATGGAGTTGGAAAAACTGGCTAGTGGTTCCATTTGGAAAAAAAATAAAACAGTCCAGTAGAAAAATGGAGTTAGGGCAGAAATTGGTGGTTCACAAGAGAAGAAAAATACAAATGGTCAGTGGATGTGCACAGAAAGTTTAATCTTACAGGAATCCTATAAGTGCAGCTTAAATAAGACTGTTTTTGCCCCTGCAGTTTGCAAAGGTCTTTTTCCAATTCCGCGTTTGTAAGGGGGGGACTGAGAAAGGGACGTGTGTACGCAGCAGTTGGAACAGTAATCTGTGACACTCGTACAGCCAGGAAAGTGTATCGTGAAAGCATAACCATTTACCTGGAAAATTCTCCTTTGAGAATTGTATCCTAACTTTAAGGACAGGTTCACAAAGATGTGTTTCAGCATGCCCGTCTCTGAAAATTTGAAGCAATCTGAAAGGTTACCAATATGAAACTTGTTAAATTATGGTATTTTTGTACAATGGAATATTACATAACTATTAAATGATGTCTGTGGCATATTCTGTGAAAAACTTAGTCATCAAACAGTACGACAAAGTTAATCATTTATTAGAATGATCTGCAAACTCTGGCCCACAGGCCACTTCCAGCACTTCACCAGTTTTTGCACAGCCCTCGAGCTAAGAATGGTTTTACATTTTTAATAGTTGAAAAAGGTCAAAACAAGACTAGTATTTCATGATACAGGAAAAACAAATGAAATTTCAGTGTTCCTAGAAAAGGGTTTTATTGGCACACAGCCACCCCCACTTTTTGACATATCCATTGCTGTTTTTGAGCTACGGTGGCAAAGCTGAATAGCAACGACAGAGACCATCTGGCCCACAAAGACTGTATTTACTACCTGCCTTTTACAGAAAATGATTCCCGACTCTTCCTTTATTATTATGTGCAAAGTCTAGAAAAGATAGATGGAAAATGTTAGCAGGTGGTGCTGTGAAGGTTGATCTTTATTGTCTTCAGTTTTTCAATGTTTTAATTTTTTGCACAAGCACGTATTGCTCAAAGAAATCAAGCTACTTTTCCAAAGTTAAGGATTATTTGTTTTAATAACCCAAGCACTTAGATCTTCTTTGCCCTCTGGCTGGAAACCATCAGGATTTCATTCTTCCCTCCCCGTGTCAATTCTTCACATAGCACTCAATCTATTAAAAATGACCAATCTGTTGAAGTCATCTATTAGAAATTTAAGTCAGATTCATCCAGGCAGAGTTCTTTAATGCCTGTTATGTTAGGAAGGGGGCTGTTTGCAGAGCCAATACTCAGACCCCGCTGTGCGCAGCTCGGAGCTGCAGGGCCTCCCTGAGGCTCTGCACAGATCCACGTGTCCCGCGTGGTCCTGGGGGTCTGCTCCAGGCTTCCGAACCTTCTTTGTGCCCTGGATCCCTTGGGCAGTTTGGGAAAGCTCTGGGGACCCCTTCTCAGAATAATATTTATAAAGCATAAAATGGAAGACACCAGGTTACAAAGGTAGCCAGCTAATTAAAATGCAGGTGTCAAAATATTGAGCATAAATTTATGATACAGCAGATAATTTTTTATGCACTAAATTTTGAGTTGCAGGTCTAATTACTGCTGTAATTCAGAAATAGTGATAAGGGTAGATGATATTTTGGAATATCTGTAACAACCGTAATTTGATGTAAAAATAGCTATGATTTTTCTATTCATCGTCACAGGCACTGCGCATAAATTACAGTGGTTTGTTGCTTGTGCTTCTAAACGCTGTATTTCAGTTTGCAGTTAGTGGAAAATGAAAAAAATATATTTCCCATCCAAGTTTACACATCCGCAGGGTTAGTAACCATTGATCTGGTCCCGTCTATCCTTCCAGCCTTCTCAAATACCACTTTGGGCCTCATTTGCTCCATTTTCGCCACACTGGCCTTTTCGTTGCTCTTGACTATGCCAGCCCCATTCCTACCTCAGGTCCTTTGCACTTGCTCTCCGCTCATAGTTGCTGTCTCCCAGATTGAGGTGTAGGTGCTTAGGTCTCTGCTCAGGTGCCACCATCTCCTATTTAAAATAGCCCCACGCCATCGCTCTCTTCCCACACTCTGAGTTCTTTCTATTCAGCGCACAAGTGTTTGTTTGTCCCCCGTCTCTCCCGCTAGAATGTATGCTCCTTGAGGGGAGGGACGCGATCTGTCTTGTTTCTCACTGTATCCCCAGTGCCAGGAACGTGCCAGCCACAGAGGAAGAGGTGTCAGTAAATACAGACTGAATGATTTGATGAAGACTCTGGGCAGTGGCCATAATTCTAGCCTATACCTATCTGCTTCCTGGTTTGGGGTCAGATTTATTTTTCATTTGGAAATTAGAGGTGAACAGTCCACCGAGTGCCATCGACCTGAGCAGTTAGCCACAGGGCAGCAGTCCCTGTGTAAGGGGTCCGTGTTCTCACGCCTTGTGTGTTCATGTCTTCATAGACTTTGTCTTTTGCTCCTGCTCCTTAGAAACTGGCGATGTTTCGGCAGAGGTGAGCGGCCGCTCTCCCGACGGCGGCTGGTCGTGGCAGGTTAAGTGGGGCTGCGGGCATAACCCGGCTTGGCTCTCTGAGGGGTCTGAGCACACTAATACTCAGTGCATTTGCCAAGAGGTTTTTTCAAATGGTTATTTTAAAAATTGAGGTATAATGCATGGTTGTGCTGACCGCTCCTGCAATTAAAAGTGTGACGTTGGAAAGTTGACTTCAGATAAATCATGGCGTCATGTAGCCCGAGTTAACCTTTGTGAAATGACTAAAATGCCAGATTGATCCTCGTTCCTTGTCTTCTCCTCCCCACTGCTTCATAACGAGGCCCTTTGAAACATCTGTCCTCCGGGAGCCTGTAGGGAGTTCTCTGAGAGGCACGTTTGGTAAATACCCTGGGCCCCCTGCTCTCCATGCAATCGAATGAGGAGGTAGAGCCGTCCTGGGCCCCATCCCAGGAAATGTAGTGACTCACGTATCAAAGGACGAGTGTTGTGAGTTGTGGCTCTTTGTGTTGGGGGCACTGTGGAAGCCTTCAGCATGGAACAGCGGAGGCAGGGCGGCCGACATCGCGGTGTGCTCCCCTAGACCTCTGGGCCTGGCCTCCTCACCCCTGGCCTGCTTGCCTCATCGCTTTACCTGCAGGACACGTGGGGATGGCGAATGTGACGTCAGCCCCAGCCCGTGGGGAGGGAAAGAGCCCCTCGAGGCCATTCACAGGCCTGGACTGCACCCCAGGAAGTTCAGCCTTGCTGTTGGCGCCCCCCTTCTGGGTTGACTTAACAGTATCGGCCTGTTGCAGAGTGTCCTCTCTCACCCTGGGGTCACCAGGACCCTGACGACCAGATGGATGTTGTCTGGTCTGGAGTAATTTGGGTCCGCAAACTGCCGCTTCTCACTTTCCTGTCCATACTGGGTACCTGGTCGTCTCGGAGCTGGCCGGGTGGTCGTGGGCACCCCCCAGGGCAGTTAGCAGATGAGTCCCCCAACACACTCCCTCAGACGCTGTCTCTGTCCTGCGCCACCTGCAGCTTCCACCTGGAGCCCTTGCTGTGCTGTCACCACATCACGATGCTCCGGGGTCTCAGCTCTCCTGTCATTCCAGACCCCTTCTAGTCCCTGAGGCCCGTGTCCCTGGGCCCGTTCAGGGCCTCCCCCATTCCTTGCCCTCTGCCCATCTTGCCTCCCATTTCTCCTTCCTGGGCGTGGATTCCACGGCCTGTGGCCGTCACCTCTGACGTCGGCCCCGTGGCCCCAGGCGCAGCAGAACCACCCCCGGTTCAGTGCAGCTCTCCGCCTGCTTCGATCCTGTACCTGAGAGGTGGGCACGGCGGGAGAAAAACCCCAGACTGCTGGCTTGTCTCACTTCATTAATAAGCACTGACTCCGGTGGGCCCCTAACTGCCCGTTTCACACCCCCTGTCTCCGACGTCCAGCGCCTTCCCCCATCCTTACTCTCACAGGCCGCCTTGCTTCTGGTTTCACTGAGAAAATGAGAATCTTCTGAGGACACCTCCCGTCTGCTCCCCTGCAGCCTCCGCCAGCCCCACAGCTGTTCCCTCCTGCTTTCTCTTCCCTCCGGCCAGTGGGGGCTGTCTGTGCTTCACGCTCTGGCCACCCGCCCTGTGAAGGTCATGCCTCGTGACCCGTCCCCTCTCTTGAAGCACCAGTCTCGGTACTGGATCATTCCCATCATCATCCACACGTGACGGAGTATCTCCCATTAACACCTTACGTCTTTGAATAATTTCAGGCTCTTGCATACAGATCTCCTTGTCATATACCGTATTCCTTCCATAACCATGCTTGCGCTCGGGTAGGTGTGTGAAACTCAGGAAACTGTCATGGCATCAGTAGCCTCTGAAAACAGAAACCTGGGCTACCCAGAAACTGACCCCCCATCCCTTTCCAAAGCTAACGACGTCTCCATCTGCCTGCTGCATAACCCCATGTAAAAACTGACGATGACTAAAAACTAAAGCTGACAATGAAGTCTGCTTTTCCTTGCTGACCTTTACTGATCCCTTCTTAGGCTTTAGAGGTCCTCCCCGTGCCCTGCTTTGTATTAATACTTTCCCTTTCGCAGGACATGGGCAAATTTTGCCTCACCTACGAGGCCTCCATGACCCGGCTCTTCCGAGAGGGGAGGACAGAGACTGTGCGTTCCTGTTCCACTGAGTCATGCAACTTTGTGCTCGCCATGGTGGACCCCACGCAAACGGTAATGTGCCACCAGGCTGGGAAAACAGTGCTTTTCCTAAAACGGCTCTTGAGGTTGCTTGCAAGCTTCTCTGATTAAACCTTGGGTGTCCCCTCTTCTCCAGGGGCTCCATCTCCAGCTCCTCCTCTCCTCCATCCCTTTTGAGGGAATAGAACGTAGTGGAAGGTAACAGTTGGCACATACACAAAGATGTTCATGTTAGTGTCCATTCGCCATCATTCTGTAACGTCTACAAATCAGATTATACTTCCTAAGAGTCTTTAAAGTAGAATAGTACAGGACACAACCAGTGAATAGAGGCCTTGGAGGTAGGTGCTGCAGAACAGTACAGGTAGTTGGTGGCTAGGTGACACACCGGTGACCATCCCACAGGAGCCTTCTGCTTGGGTTATTGAAGCCCGCCGCCTGCACTGAAGGCCCCCCAGCAGGCTCGGGGCTCCGGGTGTTCCATACGCTACCTTTGAAAATCCCGGCGGGAGCCCGTGAAGTATTATCAATTCATTTTCGGAGGTAAAGAGACAGAGACTGAGATGGATTCAGCAAACTGCTGGGCTACACAGCTGGTGAGTGGCTGGGGCCAGACTGTGCCCAAATCTGCCTGACTCAGAATGCACATGCTCACTGCTGATGACCAAGGAGACACGGACCAGGGCTCTCTGCTCTGCTCTGGGGAAAACTTTGTTCTGGAAGGGCTTTCGATTCTCTAAGAAGAAATCAGGAGGTATCATGACAGATTGCTCTGATTTATCATTAGCTGCCATCAAAAACAGCCTTAAAGACCAGGTCTCGAATGGGGGTGTCAAAGCCTGGATGGGCGTCCATTTAAAGGGTGCTGTGCTGCCCTCATTCTGTGATGGACTCAACAGAGCCCAGAAGAACCTGAAGCAGCCTTTTCAGGTCAGATTGAAAGGCCCAGAAGCGCTGTTTTAATAGAGTTGCTATTGCTAGCCAGACCACTTGAGAGGATTATTTACGATCTGCAGTAACATTGAGAGGGAGAGAACTTCATTTCCAGACAATGAGAATCTGAAGTTTGGGCTTCATTACCTGCTGAGTGATCTCATTTGTGTAAAAGGTGAGATGACACCAGGTGGGCTGCACACAGGACCCCAAAAGTGCTTCTCCAACAACCAGTCCCCCCGCAGCTTCCAGGGACCCCCATTTGAAGCATGAATCTGGGGAAGGGGCAGTTGGTCCATGGGGCTTCTTGTCAGGTCACCTTGGCAACTGCCCAGCACATCTCTCCCGGACACCCCCGGTTCCCTGCTTTTTTAGCACCCTGTGGGACCACTGGAGAGAAGGGCCCATGACCCTCATCTTGGAGCTGAGATCCATACTACACAACTTGAAACTTCCATCCTTTGTTACTCAGGTTAAACAGAAGCTCAAGTTATTCAAGCTCGCGTCCGAGAAGCATCAGCATCTATACCGCCTCGCGATGACTGGCTCTGGGATAGACCGCCATCTCTTCTGCCTTTATGTGGTATCCAAGTATCTCGCAGTCGACTCTCCTTTCCTTAAGGAAGTAAGTCCCGTCCTCCTCTGGCAGCTCACCCAGTTTATTAGCTAAACCAAAACTTAATAAATCAGTACAGCCTTGCAAATGGGAACTGGTGTAACCAGTGGGTCTTTGGGCTCAGCTGTCATCACGGTGGAAAATTTGAGCTGTGGTTCTTTATCTCCCCCTGGAATGCTTTGCTTGCGATTTACCCTCTTGACTTACTAGACGTAAATAACCTCCAGACCATAGATAATAGTAAAATGTACTAAGATAATTGGGAAGTGATGAGCTCTGAGTATTTATCACTTTCAATTTTAATTTTTTTTTTTTTTGTGAGGAAGATCAACCCTGAGCTAACATCCATGCCAATCCTCCTCTTTTTTTGCTGAGGAAGACTGGCCCTGGGCTAACACCTGTGCCCGTCTTCCTCCACTTTATATGGGACACTGCCACAGCATGGCCTGGCAAGCGGTACATCAGTGCGCGCCTGGGATCCGAACCCGGGCCGCCAGCAGCAGAGCACGCGCACTTAACTGCTACGCCAGGGGGCCAGCCCCTATCACCTTCATTTTTAATAGAGTTTGTTTAATTTTAATTTTATTGAAATTTGATTTTTAGTAATGGCTGTATTTAACAAGCAGCTTGAAAAACTCCCGAAAATTAGCAGTCGGTTCCCGCGAGCTGGCACCAGCCTGCTCCGGCACACGCAGTCCGAATCTTACTTAATGTATCTGCCACCTGTTCTCCGGAGAAGCTGTCAGCTGGTGCTGGCCCCTCCAGTCCAGGCGCCCCCACCTGCTCCACCCCTCTCTGCAGATGTACAGCCCCGAACCAGCGAGACCTTGGGGGATGCAGACCTCTGGTGTCTGAAACAGTCCGAAGACCGAACAAGCCTTTTCTTGTCTCCCACCAGGGCTCCTCAGGGACAGAAGAGGGTCGGATTGGGAGAAGTGTCATTGGAACATTTCCTTGTTTTACTCATCAGGTCTTATCTGAGCCTTGGAGACTGTCAACCAGCCAGACCCCTCAGCAGCAGGCAGAGCTGTTCGATTTGGAGAAGTATCCGGAGTGCGTGTCCAGCGGAGGGGGCTTTGGACCGGTAAGTGCCCGGGCGTCGATGTGCACAGAGTTACAAGTCCTAGGGACAGGACTTGTCCATTCCTCTCTGCTTTAGGCCTGCCCCCGTTCTGAGCGCCCCTCACTGCCGTGGCGGTGTGCCACTGTAAAGGAATTCCTACAGACGTGAATGGCAGCCTTGTATTTAAAATGTTAGAAGGCCCCCTTTTCACCTCACCTGGTTCCCCAAGCTTAAGTTTAAACCTGCTTTGTTCTGTAGGTTGCTGACGATGGTTACGGTGTGTCGTACATTCTTGTGGGCGAGAACCTCATCAATTTCCACATATCTTCCAAGTTCTCCAGCCCTGAGACAGTAAGTATGAAACAAAGTTCCTGTTTCTAAAGATGGAGTGTTTTTACTGTTTTCTTCTTAAGGGGAACACATCCTCAATCTGACAGAATATTTCCAAGCAATTATTTGCAGCAAGTACTTTTCCTTGGTTTGGACGTTTTCAAATCAATGAGTTTTAAAAATTCTCTTAACCTAGTTTGAAAGAGATTATCTTACTTGGTTGAAAACCTTTATCTTTGCTCATAGCAGTGCTTTTAAAACAATGTTGGAGTGCTTGTGTGATTTACAGACTCTATAACGTTGGAGGGTGGACTAAGATTGGTGTGCCCACACTAAGAAATACGCATACGTGACGCAGCAAGGGGACTGCAGTGTTCTCTGTGAATGGAACACCACGCGACATCCTTCCTAGCATGGCACACTTAATCCTTGTTTATATTCTCTCCTTTTCCCATTGTACATCACCTGACAAGCAATACCAAGTTCACCATTAACAGAGAAGCTTGGAATTCATTTACTTATTGTGTTTCATGGAATGCCTTGACACAGGGGAAGCCTTAGATCAAAAACACATACACTGTTATCTCTGTTAACTTTCAGCATTTCTCCAGAATGTCTAACTTAATGATCAGGCCATTAAGTCAAAGCTTAGAGAATTGGTAAAAAGGAATGTTAGTTCTTTGAGTGAGATTATAGGTGAAAACGCTTGAAATGTGGGAATTTCCACGTTGTGATGTGTTTTTTGTTCTTTTTTTTAAATGGAAGGATTCTCATCGCTTCGGGAAGCACCTGAAACAAGCAATGAGTGACATCATGGCCCTGTTCGGGTTCAGCTCCAATTCCAGAAAGGAATTCCATTAGGGCTGCCGTGAAGGAAAATGAGCTCTTCTGATAAAAACCAAATGAAAAATAGCTCTTAATCCTGATTGTAGGTCAGGTTGAAAAATTGCTGTACAAAACTCAAAAGTTGTCCTTCCATCAAGGATTTGGTGTTTTTGTTTTTCTGGAATAGCTGGCTCCACCACGTGAAGTATAACCCTACTACTTCCAGGCAGGTCCTGACTCTGGGATCATGTGCTCAAGTCCCCAGAAAGTCTTTGCATCAACTTGTGTTTATAAAGGGATTAAAATATGCTTGAGCTAATTAAGGAATTAGTGGGGTTGTGACTTCACACACATTGGAGATGGAAATGGCGTGCCTCCTCGGTGGCCACTGAATAGCTGGTACTTACGGGCATTTAATTTAATCAGAGCAGCATAAACATTTGTTCAGAGAGAAGAGTGTTGTTCAAGTGGGAGATGTTAACAGTTATAGTGGACGCTCGTAACGTACTCACGAAAACGCTGTGCTTTTGGAAACATTTTCGTCTCTGTGGGTAACTCTCTCATTGTGTAGTTTGCTAGTCTGTGTCTGTCTCTCCATGTTTGAAGCAAGTAGTATGTCACATCTTTAGTTTCACTGACTTGACAAGTCTTCAAAACCCAGTGCCTTAAAAGCAGAAGGCCCTAAATGTAAGGGAGACCATATGAAAGATTTATTTTGTAAAGTCTTTAGGTGGAACTGTGGATGTCTTACTTCCTTGTCATTTTACTGAGTGAATCATCCTAAAAAAGCATTTTCCTGTGGTTTCCCTACCCCTAGAAAGACCAGCTTCCTTAGGAAGGCAGCTATGCTGGATTCCGCCATCAGACTGCCTTCCTTTCATTATTAAGCTACAAAGGAGAGAATGGGCGTGTATCAGAAATGGAGAACAAGGGATATGATGATCAGATATTATGTGTCTGGAGCATTCACTGAAGAGTAAAATATAACGTGTGCCTCAGGATTACTGCTTACCCAAACTGACGGCCAAGAGAGCAGGATGTTGGCCACTGAGAGAGGAATAAAACTTGAGAAAAGAGAAGAGTGACCTCAAAATGGTCAGGAGAGTGCAGCTCCAGTACGCCAGTAGGAATGCTTTCTCATCCCACCCAGTGAGAGAGAAGACCCACTCTTGTTTCCAAAGGAGCTGAAGGTAGATGGAAACGATATGCTGGGCCATTTCAGTGACTGGCTGATGTGTCACAAACGATGGGTGCTAGGTTTCACACAGCCTACCCTTTAGATGGGAGTGCCTTTATGGAAAGAGTGTGGTTGACCAAAATGCAATTATGCACTGAATCATCTTCGGTATTTAATGTACAAATAAAGGATCATGGAATGAAATACCCATCGCCTCGGGGCTGTAATGACAAGCTTAGCTGTCCCCTTGTAAAAATTGTGTATTTATTTTTCTGACCACTTTGTTGGGCAAGAGTTCTGCACTCCAATGATATTACAATGATGAGGCTGAATTATTGGAGTAGAAGACAGGTGCTTGCTGCAGAGCACATGCATATTTTATTTTTGTATATGTTGTAATGTAAAAATCCCACCTCAATGGGCCAAAGATTTTTTTTTTCCTCTTAAAGCAAGAAGAAATGAAAATAGACAAAAAAGCAAAGAGGAAAACCAACAACCACGGTAACAAAACCCCCTGTTCATCTGTGGTAATATAGTCAAGGAGGTGTGGGAGGAATAGCCCGCTCTGCCTTGGCCAGGAGTTGCTTCCCTATCAACGCCGGCATCAATTACTGTCAGAGCCACCTAAATCATGCACTGTGGACTACTGACCAGTCTGTATTACCTAGCGTTCACATGTGAATTCGAGTGTAGACATGTTGGCACTCAAACATATTTGGGCTTGTCTCTCAGGTTTTCAATGTTTTCAAATGTAATTGTTGCAAATCAGTGCAGTTGTCAATGCAATTTTATACTCCTTAAAAGAAGGAAGAGTGGGTTTTTATTGTACATGTCAAAAGGAGGAGGTAAGAGTATTATGTATTTAATTTAATTTGGAACAAGCCACAGTCTTAACGGAGCTGTGGTTTGAATTTGTTATCTTGGACTGTCCATTGCATGTAAATACAATATGCTCTTTTTGATGTAAATCGTAGAAATGCAGTATGAATGTTATTATTAATAAAAACATTAATCCCTGTCTACCACAGTATTTGCTTCTGTCTGTTTTGTTATAAGGAGGTTATAAGTCAGGCTCAGGCACCTGAAGGGTGAGAGCTTAAAAATAAATTTGCTTGTCATTTTATCTCAAAATGAGTTTATTTGGGAATAGCCAAAACAATTGCAATTCGGGATGTGCATGCTAAGGCAAACCATAGGCAAATCCAGCAAACAAAGGAGGGAATATTCCCCTTTTTACAGAGAAAAAGGGGAATAGGAAGGGGCTGTTCTAAAGGCAAGTCCACTGGGGGAAAGTAACAGTCCAGGGCAGCAACAGCTTCTCACTGGCTGAGCTGCGGTGTTTCTCATTGGCTGAGCTGTGGCTTTCTCATTGGCTGGGCTGTTGCTGGGTGGGGAGAAATCTTCAGTGGTAAAGTAGTTTTATTTCCTGTCCATCTTTTCCTGTTTGGTGTAATTGACAATGTGCGATAGGGCATGGGAGCTCCTCCTACAGGCCTTCCTGACTCCAATTTAGTTAAGGTTTCTTCTATTAATTCCCACAGGACAGAAGTGAGAGACCAAGATGTTCAGAAATGGCCTGGGGTTGGGCAGAGTGGACATCACTAGATTCATTGACCTGACAGAGGGGAAGCTGCTAAGTAGGGCTGCAGATTTTCACACTACATTCATTTATTCATCCTCTCCCTTGTCCTGGTGCCCTAGAACGGGACATATTAGGTGCTCAAATATCTGTTAAATGAATGCATGAAGTCAGTTTTCTCAACAATTCTTAGTGCCTACTGTGCGCCAAGCTGTCTAGGCACTGAGAATACAGCAGGGACCCCACCAGGTCCTGGCTATCATGGAGATCAGATTCCAGGGGAGGAGGTAGAGAACCAGTCGAAGGATCTGAAGTGTTCCAAGGTGGATAAGAAGATCATGCGCGCGCGCGCGCGCGCGCGTGTGTGTGTGTGTGTGTGTGTGTGTGTGTGTGTGTGTTGGGGGTGGTGGAGGGGAGGGAAGAGTAGTTGGCACAGGAAGAAGGCTGATTTAGAGACAGGTTTGAGGGTTTCAGCTGAGATCTGAATGACAAGACAGCCGGCTCTGGCTGATCTGGCAGGGTTGGAAGAGCGTTCAAGAGTAGCCAGTATTACAGAGGTTCCAGGCCTTTGATTCTGACCAGCTTGGTGACTCACACGGTGGCTGGGCTGGCCAGACATGATGGCTGACGCATGGGAGCTGCCTGGGAAAATGTCTGATGTGAGAACAAGCGAGTCGTATGGCATTGTGGGATAGGTGCTTGCTCAGGCTTTATTCAAGCTATTGACTATTTTTTTCTTGGGCTCTCTAATTTATATTAGCTGCCTTCTAGATCCCACAGTCTGGGGAGTCCAGGTTGCACTCTCATTCCTGCTCCTGAACTCAAGTGAGTTTAACACGATGTGACTATTCCAGCCATAAAATTAGAGTAAAGCCATCTACACACACACACACACACACACACACACACACACACGCAGATCCCCTGGACTTGATAGTGCTCCCCTCTGACAGTGCTTCCTTCTGAAAGGCAGCGTGATGGGGGATGGCACAGTGCTAAAGTGTAGGAGGATTTATGTATTACATAATTAAAGAAAAAAGCTATCCTAATTTTCATCTGAAGAAGACACCAGAGCTTTCTATGGAGTCCTGCCCTATGGAGTCCTTCTATGGAGTCACAGGCCCATGAGAAGTGAATTCTCTAAGTGGACTTCATTTCCAGCATGTTTGTAATGAAGTGGTTGCTGGGATTATATTTTAAGTTGTTTGCATGGCAGGAAAATCCCAACAGTGAGAACATGGTTACATTTTGTTCTTTTAAGGTCAACTTTTTAATGTCCCAGAATAAGTTTTTAGATAAGAAAGTCCTAGTACACTTAAGGCTGTGCCTTAAATTTAGGAATTCTCAACCGTGCAAAATTTTCTTGGGATTTCTTGAATGCTAAAGTGTACAGCTAAATAGTAGTAGCACATAAGTGATGCTGTGTCTTGGTTACCACTGTTTGACTTAGAAAAGTATTTAATTTTTAAAAAATGAGATGAGAAAGCTGATGTTTTACATTTTTATTTTATCAAAATAATACTTACACATGGAAATAGTACCTGTGAGTCTGGGTACCCCAGAACCCCACCCCCATCCCCAGAATACCTTTCAGCTCTGCCTGGTTGGACTTGCGGGTCACAGCCATACCGTAAAGAAACTTGCACCTCTTGATGAAGCAGGGTTGACTTCTGCTTCTATGAAAGGCGGATTTAGCTCACTCCCCATCGAAGTTTGCGTTACATTTGTGTTAGTTGTATCTGTTACTTCCAGGTCTTGACCAACTCCCCACCCCCAGACGTCAGTCGTCAGTGTTGGGTTGTTTATATCCGACGGCGGACGCCCCGTTTTCAGTTAAGCATCCCAAGCTCCAGCACCAAGGATCTGAAGTGCATGCTAGGTTGGGAATTTGCATGCTTAAGCCCCTGACCCTCCAGCGGTGCTCCCTGGCCGGACCCTCTCCCGAGGAGCTCGAGAGCAGAAAAAATGTAAAGACTCAGGTCAGAAGTCAAGCTAGGGAATCCCACCCAGCGCCGCCTCAGACTAGCCTGGGGGCGTCAGTTTCCCAACTTGAGCCTGGAGCTGCTGATCCCAGGAGTGTCCTTCCCTGCTCGCCCCCCCGCAATGGCCGTCCTCTGGCCCCCACCCCAACCCCAACCCCTCCTGCTCCCTGAGCTCCCCGCCCCACGGTCACCGGCGCGGCCTCCTCTCAACCCTGCTTATCCCACTCCCTCGCCCCCGACC